>JAVTVY010009382.1:0-47770 GCA_036873755.1 Hanleya hanleyi
AATCCTGGTATCACACTGAGGATATGGGTACACTGAGAGAAGATGGATATCTAATTATCGAAGGAAGGAAGAAAGAAATGATCAAACGTGGTACGGCGAAAATTTACCCTGCAGCAGTTGAAGCAAAATTGAAGGAACTTCCTAGTGTAGATGAAGTCTTTGTTGTCGGTGTTCCCGACGACAGACTTTTCGAAGAGGTCTGCGCCTGCGTAGTGCCGAGTCGCCAATGCAGTTTGACCGATAACGACATCCGGGTATGTAGCAATCGTTTGTTCCAGCCGGAACTTTCCCCGGACGGACGTGGTCTGATGCCTGGATATTTTAAGATAATGGAGAATATTCCCCGTCTCGCGACGAATAAAGTCGACAGAATCAAGCTAAAAGAAATATGTACGAAACTAAATATGTGAGGCGGTTACAAGAAAAAAAAGCTTTGAACCAATCAGGACCGGTATGGGATTATGCATATGCGTTGGGGGATGTATTCATCCATGTTATCTCACAGGGGCTCGTTACCCTTGGTAGTTGGTTAATTAGGTTGATTACAGGGGGAGGTCGAGGTAGGGATTTATTCCCTACATGTACCTCGACCCCACTCCCCCAGTAATCAACCTAATAAACAATTAACAACGGTAACGAGCCCCTGTGTGTAATCACGGCACTCATCCCCCGGCCATCCTCCACCAGCGACTCAGTTTAGCGACTCTGGTTATTTCATACACCATAATAAAATTTTTTGGCTTCATTTGCCAAGATTCTATCTGCAACATGTACATTTTCAGTACGGCTATGTCATATTGTGTATCAACATCGTTTAGTTAGACACGTCTGTGCTGTGAAAAGCAGTTCACAGAACCTCTCAATTGTGAGGGGCGATGTGACCATAACAGTTGAAGCACCTATCCCAGTGGCTTGTGTCATAGACGATGTGGGTTAAGGAAGGGGGATTTTCGTCGAGAAATCTGTGTTCTTTTCTCGATATCTCGAATTTGAAAGGCGAGAGCTAATGGAGAAGTTTTATCTCAAACCCGAATGATTCGCGAAGCCGATTTTATTATTTTTTTCGGTTTTCATTCGACAAATTTTTCTCGAAAGAAAAACGATATCGCGAATCAATAGAGAATCATTCGAGAATTGTTCTCAGTGGAGAAAAACCGATCAAATCCGATTGAAGATAGTGACGCTTTGGACTTCGCCCTGCCTAGCATATTACATTGGTGACACATACCCGTAGACTAGGGAACCAGGCAACTCTTTGAAAAGATGTTCTGGTTCTATGTAAAACTAAATATCCCGTGTATGTGCTCGGCCATGCTGATAGACCTCTGATACATAAATATATGTTCGTTAGCTCTTTCCGTAAGGTGTTTTGTATTTTTTCTGTAACATTTCTTCACATCAGTATTTCCTCATTTTTCCCCTATGTTCGATAGTATAGATATAACCTGTGTGAAAACAAAATATAATACAGACGATATCCCTGTTTGATTTTAAAATATTCCAAACCGGAGATGGATCGTTTGGGCGGTCAGATGTTCAACTGCACTGATAATCGCCGGATTACATTTATTAACTATAATAAAATAAAGTTGCTTATAAAAATGTGCTCTTCAATGCAGTCTTTTAAAATCGCGATGAGATGGTGCGTTAGCATTACATTGTTAAAGCGTCACACCTCAGTTTTACGTGGGTGGATACTTAAAATAGAACCCTCATTCATAGTAGTGTAACAGCTGTAATCTGTCAATGCCGTAAATGTATTCATTCGTCTCTCGATGGGTTCGCGATAACGCAACTTGTCTGGGTGGTGCTTAGTTGGTTCGTCATAATATGACTGAAATAATGTTGAAAGCGACCTTAAATCCTATTCACTCACTCACCCTCTCGAAGCTTTCTTGATCAAAATTTCTCGACATTCTCTCGATCAATACAAAACCATTGATTCTCGATGGGTGAAAAAGACTAATAAAAATCGATCGAGAATCTTGAGAAGAAAATTCGCGATTGAAGGAAAAGCAATTAGGGAAACGCTTCCTAAAGTCCCGCCAGAATCACTACTCAAAAATCGTATGTCATTCGGATACAGGGTGAGAAATCTGAACTAGGTATCTTCGATGAATGAGTGAGTTAGGGTTTAACGTCGCGTTCAGCGCTATTTCAGTCATATAGCGACGATATAACTAACTACGATATGATTAACTGCCTTCACTACATATTATTTTACATGTACCAGTCCATGCCGTGAGATTAGATGCCCCCACCCCCGTCAACAAATTTTCGACGAGATATCCACCCCAAACATTAGGAATGTGAGAATTGTCTTAACATAGTCCATCCAGCTGCCATCACAAATGGCCTTATAACGACGGTATTATAAACTGAAGTTTCAGGAACTTCCTTTGGTAGTAATTTATTTACACTTCCGGCTTTATTTTTATATGGGTTGTTTGCGTCACGTAGTGTTTAGCCAATAATTTGAACCTTCGCTCATGTCTCGTTGATAAACCGGAAGTCTTAGTTATGCCAGTTGATTGGTTAACTGGGCCGCAATCGACAAACAGGATCTGTAAATCGCAAAATCTGGTTGGATATATGGTATTATGCAAATCACCAGTGATGCAACTTTTCACTATACCTCTGGTTATTCTAACACTTGTAACTAGGACTGCGTTGCTCGTACAGATCTAAACCCTTATCATATCTTGCCTGGGGTGTATTTCATGTTAAACTGCAAAATGCACGAATTCCCACTTCAGTTTATCCATGTTTTTCCATAAAGGTCTACTGATTACGGTTGAAATGTCATGGTCACTGCAGACCGAAACTGCATATACAAGTAGCCTTGTCAGAATAAAATAAAGTTGTACATTCGAGTTCCAAAGAAGATTGTTGATGTCGAGTTCATTAACAGTCGGAGGTCAAAACACCGGTATAGTTATAGTATAAGCTTGTTATATATATATATATTGCATCCGATTTGCACATGGTCAGACAAGGAGCTATTAAATTTTTCAAGCGGAATTGATCAGGTCGCGTTTATTCTAACCTCACACCAATATGGCGGATATCTGAATAAAATATTACCCATCACGTATATATGATATACCTCCCCAAATACCCTTGACGGTGCAGGGCGAAATTTGAACTACATACATACATATGTACAAGTATGTAACAAGGGAATAGTTTTTTCAGATCGATAGATCCTCGTCTATTTTGCTTTAAAGCTGCCGCTGCAACCGTAAAGTGCAAGTGAACTTGCTCTACCGCTTTCCATTCTGCGCATGCGTGCTATAATTATACAAGGAGGGCTTCGTTAATGTATTGGTGACCACGTAGCTTTCTGTAAAAATGTAGACCACATGCTATTAAATCCCTTGCATAGATACGTCCCAATCATTCTTGTCGTCGTCAAAGTTCCTTCTAGAAGATGACCCAAAGCCGAGCAGTGATGGAGATGCCAAGTTATTATCACAATCCACGAATTACTCCGTACCAGTATAAAACAATCCCGGCTTGCCTGGAAGAATGGGCGAATGAACGACCCGACAAGCCGGCCGTTATCGTACGGTTTGACGACAAGCCACGACAACAGCTGACGTTTTCTGAACTCTATAAAACCGCTAATAGCTTCGCCAACGGGTTGTGGAACCTCGGAGTACGAAAGGGGTCGAAAGTGGCGCTGTTCATTCGGAACAGCATAGAATGGATAATAGGATTCAACGGAATCGTCATGACCGGAGCCATAGCCGTGACGGCCATGTCCTTTCATCCGGACACATGTCTGTCGTCTGCATCGCAAACCGGATGTGACTTGATTGTACTTGATGCGCGCCACCTGTCAGGCAAAGAAGAGTTGGATACGTTTGTCGATGCCCTGAAAAGAGGGGCTGCGGAGGAACACTTTGATATGGGCAAGATAATCCTCGTGCAAGGCTCGATGAAATCCAAATCCATGTTGGATTTCGAAGAAATGCTCATGGAAAAACACCGTCTGTTTCCTGTGGATACAGATTTGGATCCGGACGATTTCTGTTTGATGATGCCGACATCCGGGTCATCAGGCAAAAGCAAGTATATACTTCATTCCCATTTCGCGGCAATCAACGGTTCAATGGCCATAGCCAAGGTGGCTGGACTATCTGAAAAGGACATATTTTTTTCGGATAGACCGATGGGATATACGGGCGGCTTTCCTCATTATTTGGTCTCTTGTGGGGCCACGCACCTCTACATCGAGACTCATACAACTGGCACACCAGAGAGTATCGGGTTCATCCTAGACGTTTTAGAAGAAGAAAAAGCAACATCCGGCTTGTTCATGCCCTACCTGCTGTTTGATATGCTGAAATATACGGGCAGCCGTAATACGACACCGAGACTAGAGCGAGCGTTCATTGGTGGTCAAATGATTGACCGAAGCACGTTGGAGGATCTATTTCGATTTGTAGAGGAGCCCATATTTGCATATGCTATGTCAGAGTCCTTTGGACTGTTTATGCTTCCTCGTCAGCGCTTAGTCCTGAGAGATGAAACTAGACTTGGGGGATTTCCCTGTGAAGGGATCGAAGTGAAAATTGTTGACGATCGAAACCATGTAGTGCCCGTCGGTAATATCGGCGAAATTTGTTTGCGTAGTCGATATATATGTCGAGAGTATTTCAGAAGCGCAGAAATGACTGAATCCGCGTTAGATCTGAAATCCTGGTATCACACTGACGATATGGGTACACTGAGAGAAGATGGATATCTAATTATCGAAGGAAGGAAGAAAGAAATGATTAAACGTGGCACAGCGAAAATTTACCCTGCAGCAGTTGAAAGAAGATTGAAGGAACATCCCAGCGTAGATGAAGTCTTTGTCTTCGGTGCTCCCGACGACAGACTTTTCGAGGAGGTCTGCGCCTGCGTAGTGCCGAGTCGCCAATGCAGTTTGACCGAGAACGACATCCGGGTATTTAGCAATCGTTTGTTCCAGCCGGAACTTTCCCCGGACGGACGTGGTCTGATGCCTGGATATTTTAAGATAATGGAGAATATTCCCCGTCTCGCGACGAATAAAGTCGACAGAATCAAGCTAAAAGAAATATGTACGAAACTAAATATGTGAGGCGGTTACAAGAAAAAAAAGCTTTGAACCAATCAGGACCGGTATGGGATTATGCATATGCGTTGGGGGATGTATTCATCCATGTTATCTCACAGGGGCTCGTTACCCTTGGTAGTTGGTTAATTAGGTTGATTACAGGGGGAGGTCGAGGTAGGGATTTATTCCCTACATGTACCTCGACCCCACTCCCCCAGTAATCAACCTAATAAACAATTAACAACGGTAACGAGCCCCTGTGTGTAATCACGGCACTCATCCCCCGGCCATCCTCCACCAGCGACTCAGTTTAGCGACTCTGGTTATTTCATACACCATAATAAAAATTTTTGGCTTCATTTGCCAAGATTCTATCTGCAACATGTACATTTTCAGTACGGCTATGTCATATTGTGTATCAACATCGTTTAGTTAGACACGTCTGTGCTGTGAAAAGCAGTTCACAGAACCTCTCAATTGTGAGGGGCGATGTGACCATAACAGTTGAAGCACCTATCCCAGTGGCTTGTGTCATAGACGATGTGGGTTAAGGAAGGGGGATTTTCGTCGAGAAATCTGTGTTCTTTTCTCGATATCTCGAATTTGAAAGGCGAGAGCTAATGGAGAAGTTTTATCTCAAACCCGAATGATTCGCGAAGCCGATTTTATTATTTTTTTCGGTTTTCATTCGACAAATTTTTCTCGAAAGAAAAACGATATCGCGAATCAATAGAGAATCATTCGAGAATTGTTCTCAGTGGAGAAAAACCGATCAAATCCGATTGAAGATAGTGACGCTTTGGACTTCGCCCTGCCTAGCATATTACATTGGTGACACATACCCGTAGACTAGGGAACCAGGCAACTCTTTGAAAAGATGTTCTGGTTCTATGTAAAACTAAATATCCCGTGTATGTGCTCGGCCATGCTGATAGACCTCTGATACATAAATATATGTTCGTTAGCTCTTTCCGTAAGGTGTTTTGTATTTTTTCTGTAACATTTCTTCACATCAGTATTTCCTCATTTTTCCCCTATGTTCGATAGTATAGATATAACCTGTGTGAAAACAAAATATAATACAGACGATATCCCTGTTTGATTTTAAAATATTCCAAACCGGAGATGGATCGTTTGGGCGGTCAGATGTTCAACTGCACTGATAATCGCCGGATTACATTTATTAACTATAATAAAATAAAGTTGCTTATAAAAATGTGCTCTTCAATGCAGTCTTTTAAAATCGCGATGAGATGGTGCGTTAGCATTACATTGTTAAAGCGTCACACCTCAGTTTTACGTGGGTGGATACTTAAAATAGAACCCTCATTCATAGTAGTGTAACAGCTGTAATCTGTCAATGCCGTAAATGTATTCATTCGTCTCTCGATGGGTTCGCGATAACGCAACTTGTCTGGGTGGTGCTTAGTTGGTTCGTCATAATATGACTGAAATAATGTTGAAAGCGACCTTAAATCCTATTCACTCACTCACCCTCTCGAAGCTTTCTTGATCAAAATTTCTCGACATTCTCTCGATCAATACAAAACCATTGATTCTCGATGGGTGAAAAAGACTAATAAAAATCGATCGAGAATCTTGAGAAGAAAATTCGCGATTGAAGGAAAAGCAATTAGGGAAACGCTTCCTAAAGTCCCGCCAGAATCACTACTCAAAAATCGTATGTCATTCGGATACAGGGTGAGAAATCTGAACTAGGTATCTTCGATGAATGAGTGAGTTAGGGTTTAACGTCGCGTTCAGCGCTATTTCAGTCATATAGCGACGATATAACTAACTACGATATGATTAACTGCCTTCACTACATATTATTTTACATGTACCAGTCCATGCCGTGAGATTAGATGCCCCCACCCCCGGCAACAAATTTTCGACGAGATATCCACCCCAAACATTAGGAATGTGAGAATTGTCTTAACATAGTCCATCCAGCTGCCATCACAAATGGCCTTATAACGACGGTATTATAAACTGAAGTTTCAGGAACTTCCTTTGGTAGTAATTTATTTACACTTCCGGCTTTATTTTTATATGGGTTGTTTGCGTCACGTAGTGTTTAGCCAATAATTTGAACCTTCGCTCATGTCTCGTTGATAAACCGGAAGTCTTAGTTATGCCAGTTGATTGGTTAACTGGGCCGCAATCGACAAACAGGATCTGTAAATCGCAAAATCTGGTTGGATATATGGTATTATGCAAATCACCAGTGATGCAACTTTTCACTATACCTCTGGTTATTCTAACACTTGTAACTAGGACTGCGTTGCTCGTACAGATCTAAACCCTTATCATATCTTGCCTGGGGTGTATTTCATGTTAAACTGCAAAATGCACGAATTCGCACTTCAGTTTATCCATGTTTTTCCATAAAGGTCTACTGATTACGGTTGAAATGTCATGGTCACTGCAGACCGAAACTGCATATACAAGTAGCCTTGTCAGAATAAAATAAAGTTGTACATTCGAGTTCCAAAGAAGATTGTTGATGTCGAGTTCATTAACGGTCGGAGGTCAAAACACCGGTATAGTTATAGTATAGGCTTGTTTGCAGACGTTCAAATATTATATATATTGCATCCGATTTGCACATGGTCAGACAAGGAGCTATTAATTTTTTCAAGCGGAATTGATCAGGTCGCGTTTATTCTAACCTCACACCAATATGGCGGATATCTGAATAAAATATTACCCATCACGTATATATGATATACCTCCCCAAATACCCTTGACGGTGCATGGCGAAATTTGAACTACATACATACATATGTACAAGTATGTAACAAGGGAATAGTTTTTTCAGATCGATAGATCCTCGTCTATTTTGCTTTAAAGCTGCCGCTGCAACCGTAAAGTGCAAGTAAACTTGCTCTACCGCTTTCCATTCTGCGCATGCGTGCTATAATTATACAAGGAGGGCTTCGTTAATGTATTGGTGACCACGTAGCTTTCTGTAAAAATGTAGACCACATGCTATTAAATCCCTTGCATAGATACGTCCCAATCATTCTTGTCGTCGTCAAAGTTCCTTCTAGAAGATGATCCAAAGCCGAGCAGTGATGGAGATGCCAAGTTATTATCACAATCCACGAATTACTCCGTACCAGTATAAAACAATCCCGGCTTGCCTGGAAGAATGGGCGAATGAACGACCCGACAAGCCGGCCGTTATCGTACGGTTTGACGACAAGCCACGACAACAGCTGACGTTTTCTGAACTCTATAAAACCGATAATAGCTTCGTCAACGGGTTATGGAACCTCGGAGTACGAAAGGGGTCGAAAGTGGCGCTGTTCATTCGGAACAGCATAGAATGGATAATAGGATTCAACGGAATCGTCATGACCGGAGCCATAGCCGTGACGGCCATGTCCTTTCATCCGGACACATGTCTGTCGTCTGCATCGCAAACCGGATGTGACTTGATTGTACTTGATGCGCGCCACCTGTCAGGCAAAGAAGAGTTGGATACGTTTGTCGATGCTCTGAAAAGAGGGGCTGCGGAGGAACACTTTGATATGGGCAAGATAATCCTCGTGCAAGGCTCGATGAAATCCAAATCCATGTTGGATTTCGAAGAAATGCTCATGGAAAAACACCGTCTGTTTCCTGTGGATACAGATTTGGATCCGGACGATTTCTGTTTGATGATGCCGACATCCGGGTCATCAGGCAAAAGCAAGTATATACTTCATTCCCATTTCGCGGCAATCAACGGTTCCATGACCGTAGTCAAGGTGGCTGGACTATCTGAAAAGGACATATTTTTTTCGGATAGACCGATGGGATATACGGGCGGCTTTCCTCATTATTTGGTCTCTTGTGGGGCCACGCACCTCTACATCGAGACTCATACAACTGGCACACCAGAGAGTATCGGGTTCATCCTAGACGTTTTAGAAGAAGAAAAAGCAACATCCGGCTTGTTCATGCCCTACCTGCTGTTTGATATGCTGAAATATACGGGCAGCCGTAATACGACACCGAGACTAGAGCGAGCGTTCATTGGTGGTCAAATGATTGACCGAAGCACGTTGGAGGATCTATTTCGATTTGTAGAGGAGCCCATATTTGCATATGCTATGTCAGAGTCCTTTGGACATTTTATGCTTCCTCGTCAGCGCTTAGTCCTGAGAGATGAAACTAGACTTGGGGGATTTCCCAGTGAAGGGATCGAAGTGAAAATTGTTGACGATCGAAGCCATGTAGTGCCCGTCGGTAATATCGGCGAAATTTGTTTGCGTAGTCGATATATATGTCGAGAGTATTTCAGAAGTCCAGAAATGTCTGAATCCGCGTTAGATCTGAAATCCTGGTATCACACTGAAGATATGGGTACACTGAGAGAAGATGGATATCTAATTATCGAAGGAAGGAAGAAAGAAATGATTAAACGTGGCACAGCGAAAATTTACCCTGCAGCAGTTGAAACAAGATTGAAGGAACATCCTAGCGTAGATGAAGTCTTTGTTTTCGGTGTTCCCGACGATAGACTTTTCGAGGAGGTCTGCGCCTGCGTAGTGCCGAGTCGCCAATGCAGTTTGACCGAGAACGACATCCGGGTATTTAGCAATCGTTTGTTCCAGCCGGAACTTTCCCCGGACGGACGTGGTCTGATGCCTGGATATTTTAAGATAATGGAGAATATTCCCCGTCTCGCGACGAATAAAGTCGACAGAATCAAGCTAAAACAAATATGTACGAAATTAAATATGTGAGGCGGTTACAAGAAAAAAACATTTTGAGCCATTCAGGACCGGTGTGGGATTATGCATAGGCGTTGGGAGATGTATTCATCCATGTAATCCCACAGGGGCTCGTTACCGTTGTTGATTGGTTAATTAGGTTGATTACAGGGGGTCGAGGTAGGGATTTATTGCCTACCTCGTCCCCTCCCCCCTGTAATCAACCTAATTAACCAATTAACAATGGTAACCAGCCCCTGTGTGTAATCACGGCACTCATTCCCCTGCCATCCTCCACAACCTCACCAGCGACTCAGTTCAGCGACTCGGGTTATTTCATACAGCATAATCATTTGGTTGGCTTCATTTGCCAAGATTCTATCCGCAATATGTATATTTTCTGGACGGCTATGTCATATTGTGTACCAACATCGTTTAGTTAGACACGTCTGGGTTGTGTAAAGCAGCTCACAGAACCTCACAATTTGTGAGGGGCGATGTGACCATAACGGTTGAAGCACCTATCCTAGTCGCTTGTGTCATAGATGATGTGAGTTAAGGAAGCGGGGTTTTCGTCGAGAAATTTCTGTTCTTTTCTAGATATCTCGAATTTGAAAGGTGAGGGCTAATGGAGAAGTTTTATCACCAAACCCGAATGATTCGCGAAGCCGATTTTATTTATTGATTTTTTTTTCGGTTTTCATTTGAGAAATTTTTCTCGAAAGAAAAACTATATCGCGAATCAATAGAGAATCCATCGGGAATTGTTCTCAGTGGAGAAAAAACGATCAAATCCGATTGAAGATAATGCCGCTTGGCCCTGCCTAGCATGTTACATTGGTGACACATTCCCGTAGACTAGGGAACCAGTCAACTCTTTGAAATGATGTTCTGCTTCTATGTAAAACTGAATATCCCGTGTATATGCTCGGCCATGCTGATACATGTAGACCTCTGGTACATAAATACATGCTCGTTAGTATAGATATAACATGTATGAAAACAAAATATAACACAGACGGTATTCCCTGTTTGATTTTAAAATACTCCAGACCGGAGATAATCGCCGGATTACATTTATTAACTACAATAAAATAGAATTGCTTATGAAATTGTGCTATTCAATGCAGTCTTTCAACATCGCGATGACATGGTACGTTAGCATTACATAGTTAGAGTGGCAGCTACACCTCAATCTTACTTGGCCGTATACTTTATATAGCACCCTCACACATAGCGGTATAACAGCTGTTCATCTGTGAATGTCGTAATTGTTTTCATTCGCTTCCCCATGGTTTCACGATAACGCAACTTGGCTGGGCGGTGCTCAGTTGGTTCGTCGTGATATGACTGAAATAATGTTGAAAGCGAGGTTAAATCCTATTCACTCAAGCTTTCTCGATCAAAATTTCTCGACATTCCCTCGATCAATACAAAACTTCTTTTTGAAAGAAAATTCGCGATTGAAGGAAAAGCGATTAATGGAGACGCTTCTTCTCATTCAGATATCGCATGTCATTCGGATACAGGTGAGAAAGCTAAACTAGGTCACTTCGATGAATGATACATTTTCCTTCACTACATATTATTTTACATGTACCAGTCCATGCCCTGAGATTAGATGCCCCCACCCCCGGCAACAAATTTTCAATGAGATATGCACCCCCAAACATTAAGAGTGTGAGTATTATCTTAACATAGTCCATCCAGTTGCCATCACAAATGGCCTTATGACGACGGTATAATAAAGTTTCAGGAACTTTCTTTGGTAGTAATTCGTTTACACTTCCGGCTTTACTCTTATATGGGTTGTTTGTGTCTTCCATGTAGTGCTTAATCAATAATTTGACCCTGCCCTCATGTCTCGTTGATAAACCGGAAGTCTTAGTTATGCCAGTTGATTGGTTAACTGGGCCACAATCGACAAACACGATGTGGAAATCGCAAAATGAGGTTGGATATATGGTATTTTGCAAATCACCAATGGTACAACTTTTCAGTATACCTCTGGTTATTCTAAAACTTGCAACTAGGACTGCGTTGCTCGTACAGATCTAAACCATTATCATACCTTGCCTGGGGTGTATTTCATGTTAAACTCCAAAATACGCGAATTCTCACTTCAGTTTATCCATGTTCTTCCATATAGGTCTACTGATTACAGTTGAAATGTCAAGGGCACTGTAGACCAAAACTGCATATAAAAATAGCCTTGTCAGAATAAAATAAAGTTGTACATTCGAGTTCCAAAGAAGCTTGTTGATGTGGGATTTAGTTATAGTATACCCTTATTTGCAAACGTTCAAATATTATATATATTGCATTCGATTTACACATAGTCAGACAAGCAGCTACTCAACATTTCAGACGGAATTGCTCATGAAAGTGGTTGTCGAATGTGTTCGCAGTTAGTTAAAATAAGAATATTTGAATGGATAAATGGTATTCGATTAGTACCAATATCAAACGAATGTCTCTCCAACTGGAAGCGATCTAACCTTGGACACAATGTAACGGACTTAATACTGCGTCGGTGGAGGCGAAGGTAAGAGAATTCTGGTCTTCTTAAGTGAGGCCTACCGCCTTCAGCTAATTTATCCTAAGCTATCAACCTGTTTAAGTCAAATCTGATTTAAAAGCTAACCGGGTTCGTTTCTCACGACAAGGAGAGTGAGTGGCTCCACAGACAAATCATTGTTTGGTAAGCAGCGGTAGTAGACAAAGGGTTCGATCAAAAACCTTTTGGAGATCCGAAGGTGTATTGACAGCTATATAGTGGTCTGTTATATTGCGCTCAATCAATATCACCAGCAGCCTAATCTAATAGGATATATCCATGGATATATTTCCCATATCTGCTGATCACCGATATATAATTGCCAGGCACCTTTAAGCTTTCTCCAATTGGGCTAGGCGTGGCTTTGTAAGAAGATCTCCGTCCATCCACCGATCAGTCAAATAAAATGTGTAATTGAACACCGGATCATTTCATGTGTTCTAAGTTTGGTGTCGATTGGTTCAGCTGTTCTGGAGAAGAAGATCTTAGAATACAAGCGTCTAAACCGTCATTCAATATTATCCATTAAAGAATTTCCACGTCCATAATCCAAAGTGCATTAGCACTAAATTCAAAGGAGAAATATTCATATACATAAAACTAGGCTTACGCTAAATCAAATTTGGCCACCAAATGGTACGCCATGTCATGTGGTTGAGACCGATATGTCATAAGGTATATTCCTAAGAAATACTGGACCAACTGGTGAATCGATTTGAAGTTCAAGCCAAAAAGGCAGTCTACTAGCGTTTCCAGGGATAAAGAAGTTTTTTTTCCTATGAAACCGTTATATTCGGTCCTGTGGTATTCCCACATATATGCAGCACATAGAGCATACATGCCAATTCAAACGGCGATGGGTTTAGCGGTTCGAGAGAAGATCTTCGAGCGTTATGCATCAATTGAGAATGACCGCCGTAGTTTCACGAACTAGTATCGACGAACTAAAATCCAAATTTCGCATGGTCGTATCCAAAAAATAGGGGGTTACTTAAGGATGTCCGCTGGTGATTTTGGACTTTGGCTGCACTTTTGACTATTTTCATATTAGGTTATCTCCCTTTCCTAGATTAAGAGATAGAGATTTCCTTTAAACGCCTTCTAGCCGAGAATTTGACGCGAAAACATCCGTCTAATTTGATACATTTTGATAGATATTGTGATTATCTGCAAACAGTTAGAAAATAAGATAAATACCATTGATATGTATTTTCCATGAATAGGCTCGAAAACAAATGGAGAATGTGTCAGTCCACTTAACAATGACTAAACCTAAAAAATGCACACGAACCTATACATTTTTTTAATATTTTTCGTCGTATTACACAATTATGAATGCAGCAGCGCACATTATTCAAAAAGATAATTACCCTGATTCACCACCAGCGAGCATCCTTAATTTTGGACTAAGTACATCTACTAAAGATTTCCACTTACCCAGATTTGTTGATGTGCCACCGATGGATACCTAACTCCGTATGGAGTAGTTGAATCTACATAAAGAGTCGCCAGCTAATGTCACAATTGTGGCAAAAGCGGTCAACTCCACATGCAGAGTCGCATGCTAATAATGCATTTGTGAAATTAACTGGCGTCCTGACAACTGCTGATGGTATGACTGTTAACTGTTCAACTACAAAGTAGTTTTAACATTGCCGAATGTTTATACTTACTACCAATGTACATGTACCGGAACAATACTTCTCCTAAACTATCCAACGCCATATTCTTCGACAGTCTCAGGATAGTTTGTTCATGAATATTCTTCAGACATCTACATGATATATTGTTCTGAGAACTACACCCTTTCTCAAATCACAGACTTTCGAATGCGTATGCAACGAAAATGATTCTCAAATGAAATCGTATTTTCTATAAGTTTTACCTTTATCGCGATCAGGTCTGCTATTGGTAATTCTATTCGGATTGAACCCAAAACGTCATCAGTCACTTCAGCTATAGGGACCACACCAGCAGTAATTCAATAGCTCACCACAAAGAAGTAAGAAAGGCAGCGTGTTTGGTAATCTACTTGAGTTTACTCCCCACCAAATCAAATATTTTGCATTTGTCTAAGGAACCGCCGAGCCATTGTACAAGATAATAAGACCCCGACATCAAGTTCCAAGCTATTGTCTTAACTCTCAGGGTCGTGATGCACAGAGGGACGTTTCTACACCATTTTCGTTGATAATTACAGTTTCTTTCAACCAACACGTCTGATATCAAACATGAAATTGTTTTCGTCTATGACTACACGTAATTTGTTTCACCTCATTCAAAAACTTATTCTTGAACGAAAATTCATATGAGAATAATGTCAATGCAGGCGGAAAGAAGATCTAAGAGCCTCAAGCGCTCGCAAACTATAACCATATATTGGTCACATATTCTAGAAAAATAAAGGGATAAAACACTACCGGTGTGTGGCACACACCGGGTATATATGCCTATGTATACTATAATAGTTATAAAAAAGCAGTCTTGTGATGTGATGAAATGATATAAAAAAGATAACCCATGGCCTTCCCGACTTTTTTGCATTACAGAATAGCGACTACAGTTTCGAACTTTTATGTTCTTTTCAATGAATCTTGTACAGTTGATATATCGTATAATGTATGCGTTGTCACTAAGAAACAAACTCATGGTTTCACAAGTCAAAACATGCTAAACTGAGTGTAAAATTCTATTATATTATTAAGTGAGATCGATAGAAGAAGCGACAAACCCCTATGTGTAAGTTGGATTAACACAATAAGCTGATTTACATACCATCAAACTGGTAATACTGACGGCCATGTTTTGGGAGATCAGTTATCACCACAGATGACTCTCAAATTATAATAATCATACAAGATAGTCTGAGTTTCCTATAACCTCTCCCCAATATGACAGATATCGGGGTAAAATATTACCCAACACGTTTTTGTGATATACCTCCCCAAGTATCCGTGCCGGTGCATCGTGAGATTTGAACTACATACATATACATGTACAAAGATGCAACAAAGGAATAGTGTTTTCAGAACGCTAGATCCTCATCTATTTTGTTTTAAAGCTGCCGCTACAACCGTAAAGCCTACAGCACAAATGTACGGTGTAAGTACGGAACTATTTTATGCTTTTCATTTTATTTTTTTTGCTCATTTGGGGTTTATTTATTCTCCAGTGCACGAGAACTAGCTTTGCCGCTTTCCATTCTGGGCACGACGCGTTTTGTGATTATACATAGATGTCTACATTAACATATTTATGACAACGCCGCTTTCTGTTAAAATGTAGACCACAGGCTATTAAATTATACTGCGTCCCAATCATTCCTGCCGTCGACAACTTTCCTTCTAGAAGATGACCCAAAATCGATTGGTGATGGAGATGCCCAGCTATTATCATAACCCACGAATTACTCCATACCAGTATAAAACAATCCCGTCTTGCTTGGAAGAATGGGCGAATGAACGACCCGACAAGCCGGCCGTGATCGTACGATTTATCGACAAGCCACGACAACAGCTGACGTTTTCTGAACTCTATAAAACCGCCAACAGCTTTGCCAACGGGTTGTGGGACCTCGGAGTACGAAAGGGGTCGAAAGTGGCGCTGTTCGTACGGAACAGCATAGAATGGATAATAGGATTCAACGGAATCCTCATGACCGGAGCCATAGCCGTGACGGCCACGTCCTTTCATCCGGAAACATGTCTGTCGTCTGCATCGCAAACCGGATGTGACTTGATTGTACTTGATGCGCGCCATCTGTCAAGCAAAGAAGAGTTGGATACGTTTATCAGTGCTCTGAAAAAACGGGCTGCGGAAGAACAGTTTGATACCGGCAAAATAATTCTTGTGCAGGGCTCGAGGAAATCCGAATCGATGTTGGATTTCGAAGAGTTGGTTAAAAATGACCACCGTCTGCTTTCTATGGATACAAATTTGGATCCGGAAGATTTCTGTTTGATGATGCCGACATCCGGATCAACAGGCAAAAGCAAGTATATACTCCATTCCCATTTCGCGGCAATCAACGGTTCCATGACCGTAGCCAAGTTGGCTGGACTATCAGAAGAGGACATCTATTTTTCGGATAGACCGATGGGATATACGGGTGGCTTTCCTCATTATTTGGTCTCTTGTGGCGTCACGCACCTCTACATCGAGACTCATACAACAGGCACACCAGAGAGTATCGGGTTCATCCTAGACGTTTTAGAAGAAGAAAAAGCGACATCGGGCGTCTTCTTGCCGTACCTGCTGTTTGATATGCTGAAATATACGGGCATCCGTAATACGACACCGAGACTAAAGGGAGCGTTCATTGGTGGTCAGATGATTGACCGAAGCACGATGGAAGATCTGTTTCGATTTGTCGAGGAGCCCATATTTGTATATGGTATGTCAGAGGCCTTTGGATATTTTATGCTTCCTCGTCAGCGCTTAGTACTGATGGATGAAACTAGACTTGGGGGATTTCCCTGCGAAGGGATCGAAGTGAAAATTGTTGACGATCAAAACCATGTAGTGCCTGTCGGCACTATCGGAGAAATTTGTTTGCGAAGTCGAAATATATGTCGAGAGTATTTCAGAAGCGCAGAAATGACTGAATCCGCGTTAGATCTGAAATCCTGGTATCACACTGAGGATATGGGTACACTGAGAGAAGATGGATATCTAATTATCGAAGGACGGAAGAAAGAAATGATCAAACGTGGCACAGCGAAAATTTACCCTGCAGCAGTTGAAACAAGATTGAAGGAACATTCTAGCGTAGATGAAGTCTTTGTTTTCGGTGTTCCCGACGACAGACTTTTCCAGGAGGTCTGCGCCTGCGTAGTGCCGAGTCGCCAGTGCAGTTTGACCGAGAACGACATCCGGGTATTTAGCAATCGTTTGTTCCAACCGGAACTTTCTCCGGACGGACGTGGTCTGATGCCTGGATATTTTAAGATAATGGAAAATATTCCCCGTCTCGCGACGAATAAAGTCGACAGAATCAAGTTGAAAGAAATATGTACGAAACTAAATATGTGAGGCGGTTACAAGAAAAATACGTTTTGAGCCATTCAGGACCGATATTGGATTATGCATATAGGCGTTGGGGAATGTATTCATCCATGTAATCCCACAGGGGCTCGTTGCCGTTGTAAATGTGTTAATTATGTTTATTACAGGGGGTGTCGAAGTAGGGATTTATTCCCTACCACGACCACCCTCCCCCAGTAATCAACCTAATTAACCAATTAACAGCGGTAACGAGCCCCTGTGTGTAATCACGTCACTCGTCCCCCGGTCATCCTCCACAACCCCACCAGCGACTCAGTTTAGCGACTCGGGTTATTTTATACAGCATAATCATTTGGTTGGCTTCATTTGCCAAGATTCTATCTGCAATATGTATATTTTCAGTACGGCTATGTCATATTGTGTATCAACATCGTTTAGTTAGACACGTCGGTGTTCTGTAAAGCAGCTCATAGAACCCCACAATTTGTGAGAGGCGATGTGGCCGTAACGTCTGGAGCACCTATCCCAGTGGCTTGTGTCATAGACGATGTGGGTTAATAATGAAGCGGAATTTTCGTCGAGAAATCTGTGATCTTTTCTCTATATCGAGAATTTGAAAGGTGAGAGCTAATGGAGAAGTTTTATCACAAAACCCGAATGATTCGCGAAGCCGATATTATTATTGTTATTTTTTTTTTTTTTTTTTTCGTTTTTCATTCGAGAAATTTTTCTCGAAAGAAAAACGATATCGCGAATCAATAGAGAATCCTTCGAGAATTGTTCTCAGTGGAGAAAAACGATTAAATCCGACTGAAGGTAGTGCCGCTTTGGACTTCACCCTGCCTAGCATGTTACATTGGTGATACATACCCGTAGACTAGGGAACCAGGCAACTCTTTGAAAAGATGTTCTGGTTCTATGTAAAACTAAATATCCCATATATTTGCTCGCCACGCTGATAGACCCATGATACATAAATATATGTTCGTTATTATAGATATTACCTGTATGAAAACAAAATATAATACAGACGATATCCCTGTTTGATTTTAAAATACCCCAGACCGGAGATGGATCGTTTGAGCGGTCAGATGTTCAACTGGACTGATAATCGCCGGATTACATTTATTAACTAAAATAAAATAAAGTTGCTTATGAACATGTGCTATTCAATGCAGTCTTTTAAAATCGCGATGACATGGTACGTGATGACATAGCATTACATGGTTAAAGTGGCAGCTACACCTCAATATTACGTGGGCGTATACTTTAAATAGCACCCTCACAGATAACGGCGTAACAGCAGTTAATCTGTGAATGACGTATCTTGACGTATCTACTCATTCCACTCTTGGTGGTTTCGCGATACTCTCTCGAATCTTTCTCAGAATTTTATCTAGTTGTCCAAAGGTAATTGCAATCCGACAAACGGCTTTTTCAGAATTGCATAGATGTAAGTAGTCGATCAGAAGAAAAATCAGCTCAATCGGAAACATACATTATGATGAAACCTCCGTTACTTATTTGGCTGCTATTATTGTGAACGTTCAGTCATGTACAGAAGCAAAACTATAGCGATGACTCCCGGTTTTAATATGGTCATGGTATAGGGTCATGACTGTGAATTAATCAGTACAATTACTGCTACACTAGTTATTTGGTACATGCGAGTATAGAGGTCATAGATTTAACCAATGCCAAGTCATCATTCGTTGTACAGAGAGGACAACAGAAGAGCAATCGGCCTACCTCAAACAGATGAAACTTGAAGAAAATTAAAACGCAACAACAGATTTAGTACCGAAGCCGAGGTGGTGTTCACCGAAGCCAGAGTTTCCTAGCTGTGGCGACCGAGGTAAAGAAACGGAGAATAGGAACACGTTATGCAAGTTAGGAGATCAGACATTGGCGACACGAATGCCCGTAATATCTCCAAGCCTAAGGATCCTGAACTGCAGAAGGTTAAATGCAGTACCAGTATGATTCCTGATTCGAAACATGGTACAGGTGTAAAAGGTTCAAGTTTATTCGTACTTAATATTGACTAGAATCTTGCCATTTTTAATATCCTACGATGGTAAAGACTAATATGTTGAACAGATCCAATAATTTGCCAGATGCTCTTGGGCAGAGAAAGAAAGTGTAACCGACAATGCTCATCCAAAATGGCCACAATAAAGATCTTTGTAAGGCTTGTTCATAGAAGATGAATCGGCGAGTTCGGCGAATCTTTTTAAAATGGGGGTACTACAGCATGCAACGAAACTAAAAATTCGCCGATCATTTTAAAAGTTCGCTTGAAAAATTATTTAGATGTCTAAAAATTCTTCTCAAATTCGGATATACTACTTGGTGCCATTGAAGAAGCTTAATAATATGCAATATCTAGAATTTATTTGGATATTCAGCAATTCAGAGATTTTGTCTGCCTCCCCGGTGTACAGAATGACCCATTTCTACTTAGCATTTTGCGACGATGAAGGCGAAGGTGATGGAATACGCGTCTTCTTAAGTGAGGGCTACCAGCTTCAGCTAATTTATCCTAAGCTATCAAACCGTATCAGCCAAATCTGATTATGAGCTAACCGGCTTCGTTTCGCACGACAAGAAGAGTGAGTGGCTTCACAGACAAACCATTGTTTGGTAAGGAGCGGTAGTAGACAAAAGGGTACGATCAAAATCCTATTGGAGGTCCGAAGGTCTATTGACAGCTATATACTGGTCTGTTATTGCGTTCAATCAATATCACCAGCAGCCTAATCTAATAGGATATATCCATGGATATATTTCCGATACCTGTTGATCACCGATATATAAATGCCTGGAACCTTCAAGCTTTCTCCAATTGGGCTAGGCATGGCTTTGTAGAAAGATCTCCGCCCATCCAAAACAGTTTGGCGGCGATTGGTTCAGCTGTTCTGTAGAAGGAGATCTTAGAAGGTTTAGGGTAATTCCAATATGGCCGCCAAATGGTTCGTCATGTCATGTGGTTGAGACCGATATATCATAAGGTATATTCCTATGAAATATCGGAGCAATTGGGGAATCGATTTGAAGTTCGAGTCGAACGAGCCATCTACTGGCGTTTCCAGTGAAAAAGAAGTTTTTTTTACTTTGAAACCGCTATATTCAGCCTTGTGGTATCCCCCCATATATGCAGCCACTTTCCCGGTTCAAATCCGTTAACTTGAAAATCTTACGATGTTGACTGGTCAATGTCGGTCATAATGGTTCACGGAGCATTTTCCACAGAAACGTTAAAACGGCGCAACCTCATAGAGCATATATGCGATGTCAAACAGCGATCGGTTTAGCGGTTCGGGAGAAGAAGATCTTCGAACGTTAAGCATCAATCGAAGATGGCCGCGGGGGTATCTTCTTCTGTCCATCGCCATGCGGTAACAGGTGTTATCTGGGTATATTAGTGTGTGTCCGAAACTGGCGATCGAGGCAATCACATTCATTGAACGAAGACATACCCCGTGACAGCGATGGAGTGAAATGATCCCTTGGTGGGCCTCGAAATGTCCCGATCAGAAAATAGAAAACACTATTGTCTATGTGAACTACCGCCGTTTTATTTCTACCAAATATTTTAGACCGTTTGCAATATCGATCTCCTAAAACAAAAACAACAACAAATATGCATCAAGATTGTGAGAAGTAAAGTAACAAATTTCCACGCGCAGTATCCACAGCCGTGTCCCTCTCTACCTTCCAGGACAAATATTTAAAACTAGATAATTGCATTGGCTCGTTTAAACTGGGCGGTCATCTGACATAATGCTTTGTGAAGCTGGAGTAGGGCCGAATACAGGGTGAATGAAGTTTAGCGGCTAAGGGTAATAATTGAATGAAATGTGATATTCCTTAATTCGGTAATATTCCGCGGATTTCGCCCAATTCGCTTCATCAGGAGATATGCATCATGTGATTGTCTCAGTCACCATATGAAGTGTCGGCTCCACCTATTTGTATCAATAAACTAGATTTCAAATTTCGGATGGTCGTCTCTGAAATAGAGTATGTTACTTTACATTGAATAAGTAAAGCTACTACTGTTTCCTGTTACGTCTAAACGATAATAGAGAAAACGCAACAGAAAGCTTTGTGAAATCAAGGATTAACAATCAAACATTTATTTAAATACTAAAATCATATACAAATTAAGAAAGGTTAATACATTAAATAAATGAGAAATATAGTCTTACTGTTCAATGCTATATCGGTGTATATCTCACAGTCCATACTAAGGTGAGTAGTATATAAAGTTGAAATTGGACCGGATTGACCTACTTTTGAGGCGGAACTGGGGCGGGATTTCCCAGGGGGGGATTCCCCAGTGGGGGTTTCCCCATGACGATCACGTGATCAAGGCATGTACTGACCTGTCTAGGCTATAGTTCCGGCAAAGGGCCCCTGGACAAGTATTCTTCCGCGGTCATGTATTCTTCCGCGGTGATGCGGTTTTGGCGGTGATTCGGTCTCGGGAAAAAGCTTCCGCGGAGAAAAAGTAGTCCCTAGATAAAATGGTCCGATTGGGTCGAGTGAGGTATCAAAGTGAAGCTTATGTGAAGGGACATCTAATGGGCTGGGTGTGGGGTTGACATATCGGCCTTCTGCGCATGCGCGGCGGCCGAAGGGTATGAAAATAGCCTTTTTGGAGCTAGGGGAGCCCTAGTGGACCGATGGGGTCGAGTGAGGTATCAAAGTGAAGCATTCATGAAGGGGCATCTAATGGACTGGGTGTGGGGTTGAAATAGCGGCCTTCTGCGCATGCGCGGTGGCCGAAGGGTATGAAAATAGCTTTTTTGGAGCTAGGGGAGCCCCTAATGATCCAATGGGGTCGAGTGAGGTATCAATGTGAAGCATTCATGAAGAGGCATCTAATGGACTGGGTGTGGGGTTGACATATCGGCATTCTGCGCATGCGCGGTGGCCCAAGGGTATGGAAATAGACGTTTTGGGAGCTAGGGGAGCCACTAATGGTCCAATGGGGTCGAGTGAGGTATCCATGTGAAGCCTATGTGAAGGAGCATCCAGTCATGGGTGGGTGCATGTAAAATTTTTCCTGAAAAAAAAAAAATACGGAACACGGACTTTATCGAAAAACCTGGGAAAATGCCTATATGGGGTATGGGAGGTATATAGGTCGCCGGGCTTAACGGGGCTTGCCTATCAATAGAGTTATCTCCCCCTAGTTCCAGGGTGGGTGTATGTCAAAATTTTCCTGAAAAAATACGGAATACGGACTTTATCCTAAATTACGGGAAAATGCCTATATGGGGTATGGGAGGTATAGGACCATCCTGGAAAACGTACTTCTATACATTTGCGGTAGGGTTGTGGGGTCTCGTTTTACTCGTCTCGTCATTTAGAACATGATAGGAAGTGTCCCGGCACGAATCGGTGAAATTTTTGAAAAAAAGTCACCGAACCCCATATAGGCCCATACTGGGAGTATTAGGATCGATGTTTGTCCCCCTGGGAAACGTACTTCTATACATTTGCGGTAGGGTTGTGGGGTCTCGTTTTACTCGTCTCGTCATTTAGAACATGATAGGAAGTATCCCCGTGCGAATCGGTGAAATTTTTGAAAAAAGTCACCGAGCCCCATATAGTCCCATACTGGGGTATAGGTTCAATGTTTATCCCCTGGGAAACGTACTTCTATACATTTGCGGTAGGGTTGTGGGGTCTCGTTTTACTCGTCTCGTCATTTAGAACACGATAGGAAGTGTCCCCGTGCGAATCGGTGAAATTTTTGAAAAAAGTCACCGAGGCCTGGGTAGGCCCATGGGCCTATACTGCATGGCTATGGGTGTATAGGCCCATACGGGGTGGACATGTTGGAGTCTAGGTGGGCCACTCATGGTCCAATGGGGTCGAGTGAGGTCTTATTTTGAAGCTCTCGTGGAGGAGCACTTGACTACACTAATGGTTCGTCCCCGTGTTCAATAGTCTGCGCATGCGCAGTCTGGCCGTAGTATAGAAAACAGGCATTTTGGGTGCTATGTAGGGGTGTGTTTGGGTTAGAGATGAGCTAATCACGGTTCGAATGGGTCGTGTGAGGTGTCAAAGTGAAGCTTGTGTGGGGTAGAGTCAGAATGGTGTGTTTTTGAATGCATGTCGCGTTAATCTGCGCATGCGCAGTTAGTTGTAGTAAGTAAAGTGGCCATTTTGGGGCAGTGAAGGAAGGTATTTGGGGTCGAGATGGGCTATTCACGGTTCGAATGCGTCCTGGAAGGTGTCATCTTGTAGTTCTCGGGGTGTACATTCCGATTTGAGGAATGTTCGCGTCATCTGTGACGTCATCGGTGACGTCATCGGTACGAGTAGTAGCGAAAGTGGACATTTTCGGGCAGTACATGAAGGTATTTGGGGTCGAGATGGTGCGGTAGGAATATCATTCTGCGCATGCGCAGACGCAATGCGGAGCTCTCGTCCAATCAGAAGCGAGTATTTCAAACCCGTCACAGAGCTCTCAGCCAATCAGAAGCGAGTATTTTGACCCGGTGCATTATGGGCCATATCCAAGATGGCGGCACGTATGTTCAAGATGGCGGCACATCCGGTGTCGAAAACTGGCCATTCCGTCTGGATGTGGTCACCTAGTGTCGAAAACTGGTCCTTGTATGGGTCCTGCTAGACGTTTTGACGCCATGATATAGACCGGAGAGAGTGAGAAAACAACAACAACAAGGATGACACATGAGGGAACAACAACAGCAACAAGTTTTTTTTCATATAGTTTATTTTCCCCATCCATCATAACATACCCACGCTGGGGGAGCCGCGTTGGGTATGTTTACAATTCAAGAAAGACTCTTGTCCAATCAGAGACCGCCATTTGCATCTGTCCTATTCGTTCCTGTCCGTTAGATGTATTCTTGTCCAATCAGAAGTCGCTATTTCAGGGAGTTCCTTCTTCGGTCATGTTCATTCTGAACCGTTTATTCTAATCATCGTCGGACAGGCCTGGATATTCTTCGGGCAGCATGTCCTGAAACAGTTGTTTGCGCATTCTGATCGCATTTTCCAGGGCCTCTGTGGGTGGTAAACCCATATCCTCTTCCAAGTGACGCTTGGTCCTGTGCGTGGGGTCCCCTTTCATTTCAAGCGGTAGTAAGGTATACTGTTCATAGATCGCCATGGCTGTTTTCCTGATGCGGGGGCGCATTTGGGTGTGCGTCTGTTGTAAATTATCCTCTCCGGCGTCCTCGATCGCTTCAGCGTGAGTATTGATAGCTGCTGTCACAATACGATCCCAGAAGGTAGGTTCTGCCTCACTTTCCTGGGATGAAGGCTGATTCTCTGAGGTCAAACTCTCCATATCAGTAGATAGACTGTCAGCCATCTTGGATTCGGTATCAGTCGATGCACTCTCATCAATCTCTGTATCAGAATCTGCCTCAACGGGCTCCTCGGCGTCTTCAGTCCCATGTATATTTTTCTGGTGTCGCATCATATCGTAATGTCTGGTGAACGTGCGTTCACACTCAGAACAAGTATAAGCCATGTTGACGGTTGAACGTCGACTGTGCGTGTTTGGGGAATACGCTCGCTTTTATAGACAGTAACGCCCATCAACGCTTAGCTCAACGCTTCAACGCCCTGGTGAATTAGCTCAGAAGCTCTAATTTCATGGAATTGACACCAATTCATCGAAATGCAGTGACGCTCGTCAACGCCCGTCGTTACGCCTTAACGCTCGTCTCAACGCTTTAACACACTTTCTTAATGCTTTAACGTTGTTTAATGATGCGTTCGAACAAATGTTTCTTTTGTGCTATTGCTCTGACATACGCATATGCCCGAGGTTTTCAACATCGACGCTGTTCTTTCAATTTCCATATGGACTGGGTCCTTATCCAACAATTTCATATGGGTCAGTAAGTCGACATACTGCTGACGTAAAGCCCGTCGTAGCCTGGGTGCCAATCTGTTATGGGCTAAAATTGCAGCTTCCTCTTTCGAATACCCTTTGCGTTGAAACTTGTTTCCTGTGGCCTCCAAAATCTCGCCCATCTCGGCGTCCATTCTTTCTTTGAACAAATCCTTCCATAGCCTCGAGTTCACATTATGTTCTTCAACCTCGGGTTGGGCCTTCACGGTTGGGTGATATTCCGGGACTGATGGTATGAAGCGGGCCCGCTGTATGGGGGTGGGCTGCTGCTGCTGCTGCTCTGCCAGGAGTGGACTCGGCGGATGGTGTAGGGGTATATGCCGTTGTGGTGATTCCTCGCCGGGTAACAGGTGGGTGGTCACGATCTTCGGGGTATGGGCTTTTAAATCTACGAACAGGTAGCCGTACGGACGAATTGTCGCTTCTTGAAACGCCCGCATAAAATGGTCAATGTTCTGAGGATAAATTCGACTACCAAACACACGGATTTGTGCTCTGTCAATGGGATTGGAGAACAACACAAAGTATTGGCAGTTCAAGGCAATATCTCTGGACGCCTTCCCTTGAGGAAAGAGATTCTGAGTCAAATAGATGACGGACAGATTGCGATGATGGGACCCTTTGGTGAATAGGTCGGCGATTTTCGAATTGTCCTTGGCCGCACTCATCAGATCATCGAGAACTACCACGTTGGTCTGCTCGGAATCGAAGTAATAGGGTTCGTCTATGTCGTGAGGAATTCCTGGGACAAAGCTCACATTCTGTAACCTTGTAGTTTCGTAGGCGGGCTGCCATTGGCTATAACACCAAACAACACGTGTCGGAGCTGGGGTTGCCACACCTCCCTCTAAGAACTTCATCACCCAGGATGTCTTTCCACACCCTGTAGGGCCGCTCACCGTCATCGTATAGGGATGCTCTACTGCTCTTGTTGGACCTATAGCGGGACTCGGCTGTGTCTCTTGGTTGTGTTTGCGTTGAATGTGCCTGAGCATACTATCGCGACGAGAGAATGTTCTCTCACAGAACGTACACGTACACGACATGTTCATCAGTCGACCAATACATATGGACTGATGATGGACACATGTTCATTCCTATATTTAAAGACTCTACCACCACCACACACACCACCACCGACTCCACCAACACCACCACCGCACACCACCAACACCACCACCAACGCCACCAACACCACCACCAACGCCACCAACGCCACCATCAACGCCACCAACGCCACCACCAACGCCACCAACGCCACCACCGGGCGTCAACGCCCGGTGGTGGTGGTGGTGGTGGTGGTGGTGGTGGTCGTGGTGGTGGTGGTGGTGGTGGCCGGAACTGACCTTTGACCCCGGCGCGCGCGGTGTAAAGGTTTCCACCGTGCGGTGGAAACCTTTGCGCGCCGGTGTCAAAGGTCAGTTCCGGCCACCACCACCACCACCACCACCGGGCGTTGACGCCCAGTGGTGGCGTTGGTGGCGTTGGTGGTGGCGTTGGTGGCGTTGATGGTGGCGTTGGTGTTGGTGTTGGTGGTGTGCGGTGGTGGTGTTGGTGGAGTCGGTGGTGGTGTGTGTGGTGGTGGTAGAGTCTTTAAATGTAGGAATGAACATGTGTCCATCATCAGTCCATATGTATTGGTCGACTGATGAACATGTCGTGTACGTGTACGTTCTGTGAGAGAGCATTCTCTCGTCGCGATAGTATGCTCAGGCACATTCAACACAAACACAACCAAGAGACACAGCCGAGTGCCGCTATAGGTCCAACAAGAGCAGTAGAGCATCCCTATACGATGACGGTGAGCGGCCCTACAGGGTGTGGAAAGACATCCTGGGTGATGAAGTTCTTAGAGGGAGGTGTGGCAACCCCAGCTCCGACACGTGTTGTTTGGTGTTATAGCCAATGGCAGCCCGCCTACGAAACTACAAGGTTACAGAATGTGAGCTTTGTCCCAGGAATTCCTCACGACATAGACGAACCCTATTACTTCGATTCCGAGCAGACCAACGTGGTAGTTCTCGATGATCTGAGGAGTGCGGCCAAGGACAATTCGAAAATCGCCGACCTATTCACCAAAGGGTCCCATCATCGCAATCTGCCCTTCATCTATTTGACTCAGAATCTCTTTCCTCAAGGGAAGGCGTCCAGAGATATTGCCTTGAACTGCCAATACTTTGTGTTGTTCTCCAATCCCATTGACAGAGCACAAATCCGTGTGTTTGGTAGTCGAATTTATCCTCAGAACATTGACCATTTTATGCGGGCGTTTCAAGAAGCGACAATTCGTCCGTACGGCTACCTGTTCGTAGATTTAAAAGCCCATACCCCCGAAGATCGTCGGCTGACGACCCACCTGTTACCCGGCGAGGAATCACCACAACGGCATATACCCCTACACCATGCGCCGAGTCCACTCGTGGCAGAGCAGCAGCAGCAGCCCACCCCCATACAGAGGGTCCGCTTCATACCATCAGTCCCGGAATATCACCCAACCGTGAAGGCCCAACCCGAGGTTGAAGAACATAATGTGAACTCGAGGCTATGGAAGGATTTGTTCAAAGAAAGTATGGACGCCGAGATGGGCGAGATTTTGGAGGCCACAGGAAACAAGTTTCAATGCAAAGGGTATTCGAAAGAGGAAGCTGCAATTTTAGCCCATAACAGATTGGCACCCAGACTACGACGGGCTTTACGTCAGCAGTATGTCGACTTACTGACCCATATGAAATTGTTGATAAGGACCCAGTCCATATGGAAATTGAAAGAACAGCGTCGATGTTGAAAACCTCGGGCATGAACTGGAAAGCGGCGTATGTCAGAGCAATAGCACAAAAGAAACATTTGTTCGAACGCATCATTAAACAACGTTAAAGCATTAAGAAAGTGTGTTAAAGCGTTGAGACGAGCGTTAAGGCGCAACGACGGGCGTTGACGAGCGTCACTGCATTTCGATGAATTGGTGTCAATTCCATGAAATCAGAGCTTCTGAGCTAATTCACCAGGGCGTTGAAGCGTTGAGCTAAGCGTTGATGGGCGTTACTGTCTATAAAAGCGAGCGTATTCCCAAAACACGCACAGTCGACGTTCAACCGTCAACATGGCTTATACTTGTTCTGAGTGTGAACGCACGTTCACCAGACATTACGATATGATGCGACACCAGAAAATATACATGGGACTGAAGACGCCGAGGAGCCCGTTGAGGCAGATACTGATACAGAGATTGATGAGAGTGCATCGACTGATACCGAATCCAAGATGGCTGACAGTCTATCTACTGATATGGAGAGCTTGACCTCAGAGAATCAGCCTTCATCCCAGGAAAGTGAGGCAGAACCTGCCTTCTGGGATCGTATTGTGACAGCAGCTATCAATACTCACGCTGAAGCGATCGAGGACGCCGGAGAGGATAATTTACAACAGACGTACACCCAAATGCGCCCCGCATCAGGAAAACAGCCATGGCGATCTATGAACAGTATACCTTACTACCGCTTGAAATGAAAGGGGACCCCACGCACAGGTCCATCATGAAGACCAAGCGTCACTTGGAAGACGATATGGGTTTACCACCCACCGAGGCCCTGAAAAATGCGATTAGAATGCGCAAACAACTGTTTCAGGACATGCTGCCCGATGAATATCCAGGCCTGCCTGACGATGATTAGAACAAACGGTTCAGAGCGAACATGGCCGAAGACGGAACTCTCTGAAATGGCGGCTTTTGATTGGACAAGAATACATCTAACGGGCAAGAACGAACATGACATGACAAGAGTCTTTCTTGAATTGTAAACATACCCAACGCGGCTCCCCCAGCGTAGGTATGTTATGATGGAGGGGAAAATAAACTACATGAAAAAAAAAATTGTTGTTTTTGTTGTTCTCTCATGTGTCATCCTTGTTGTTGTTGTTGTTCTCTCTCCGGTCTATATCATGGTGTTATGCTAGAGCGTTAAGGCGTAACTATGAGCGTTGACGGGTGTCACTGCATTTCCAATGAATTAATGACAATTCCATGAAAATCAGAGCTTTTGGGCTAATTCACCAGGGCGTTGAAGCGTTGAGCTTGGCGTTGGCGGACGTTGCTACAAGATGACACCTCATACGACGCATTCGAACCGTGAATAGCCCATCTCGACCCCAAATACCTTCCTTCACTGCCCGAAAATGGCCACTTTCGCTACTACTCGTACCGATGACGTCACTGATGACGTCACAGATGACGGGAACATCCCTCAAATCGGTATGTACACCCTGAGAACTACAACATGACACCTTCCAGGACGCATTCGAACCGTGAATAGCCCATCTCGACCCCAAACACCTTCCTTCACTGCCCCAAAATGGCCACTTTACTTACTACAACCAACTGCGCATGCGCAGATTAACGCGACTTGCATTCAAAAACACACCATTCTGACTCTACTCCACACAAGCTTCACTTTGACACCTCACACGACCCATTCGAACCGTGAATAGCCCATTTCTATCCCAAACACACCCCTACATAGCACCCAAAATGCCTGTTTTCTATACTACGGGCCAGGCTGCGCATGCGCAGACTATTGAACACAGACGAACCATTAGTGTAGTCAAGTGTTCCTCCACGAGAGCTTCAAAATAAGACCTCCCTCGACCCCATTGGACCATTAGGGACTCACCTAGACTCCAACATGTCCACCCCGTATGGACCTATACACCCATAGCCATGCAGTATAGGCCTATGGGCCTAACCAGGCCTCGGTGACTTTTTCAAACATTTCACCGATTCGCACGGGGACACTTCCTATCATGTTCTAAATGACGAGACGAGTAAAACGAGACCCCACAACCCTACCGCAAATGTGGAGAAGTAGGTTTCCCAGGATGGTCCTATACCTCCCATACCCCATAGGCATTTTCCCGTAATTTAGAATAAAGTCCTTATTCCGTATTTTTTCAGGAAAATTTTTACATACACCCACCCTGGAACTAGGGGGAGATAACTCTATTGATAGACAAGCCCCGTTAAGCCCGGCGACCTATATACCCCCCATACCCCATATAGGCATTTTCTCAGGTTTTTCGATAAAGTCCGTGTTCCGTATTTTTTTTTCAGGAAAAACTTTACATGCACCCACCCAGCCATCAAATACCCCTTCACCTAGGCTTCACTTTGATACCTCACTCGACCCAATCGAACCATTTTATCTAGGGACTACTTTTTCTCCGCGGAAGCTTTTTTCCGCGACCGCATCCCCGCCAAAACCGCATCACCGCGGATGAATACATGCCCAGGGGCCCTTTGCCGGAACTATAGTGACCCAGAGTTACCTCCCCCTAGATTGGAACTCTTCTGTGATGGAGGTGAGAAAGGTCATCGATGATTTGAAATACTCGCTTCTGATTGGACGAGAGCCGCCACGTGACCGCCACAAATTTGCATAAAAGAGCCCCAATTTAGCTTTTATATACTACTTGCATAACATGGGAATTCATGGAGGGCCTATTTCATTGATTCTAACCTAAAAAGCAGCGATTTCTTCTTCCATGTGCTTATTTTACGGTACGCTGTTGTGCTTGCCTTCGTCCCCATGATATCAAACCGTTCCCCGCTTTAATTTCACCAATAAATCTCTTTAATTTATAAATTTGGCTATTCTTCGTCTTTCTGTATGCTTATACCAAACCACTTTCATGCATTTAGGCCTAAAGCAGGTTATATTTGCTGATTATCATCTGGTTTGAAAACCTTATAGGTAATTACAGCGGAACGTCAACGGTTGATAAAGAAAGATGTTGTTACTTATTTGGTTATTCGTCATCTTCACGTTTCAGTCCGCATTTTGCGCATTATTCGAACGACAAAGAAGAGCCTGTCTGTACAGTGACCCATAACGTCAGCGAATCAGCTACTGGTTCGTACAATTTCACTTTGCCCTTATTTTAACCGATGAGAATATTTTGAACTGGTGATAACTGACATAATTTTATACATATGTGCTATATTTTCCAAGTATTCACAAAGAAAGTGCCATTATGCTAAGAATGATGTATAAGTCAAAATGAAAAAAAATTAATGAATAAATAAAAAAGTTTTGGACACTGATGAAACCATTCTTTCATTTGCAGCATACTATTACCAAATGTTTACCACTCCTTTAATCAAAAACGTTCATGTAAAACAACCAAAATCAGGTCAGCCTTGTGTTGAAACAAAACGAGTTCATTTATTGTCCCCCGCCACAACGCGGCCGGGGACTTTAAAATGGTTCTTGCTTCTATGTGTCCGTGCATGCACGGACATGTCCGTGCAAATACTTCGTAAGCAATAACTTCTAAATGCTTTGTCGGATTCCTCCGAAATTTGGCATCTGCATTCTTTGCGACAAGACGTCTCTTGGTATTACGTTTCAGCAAGATCCACCTTTAGGTGGCGCCACTGGGGTCTTGCTTCTATGTGTCGCTGGTATTACGTTTCAGCAAGATCCGCCTGTAGGTGGCGCCACTGGGTCTTGTTCCAATCTTTAATGCATGTCCGTTCATGTTTGTTCAAATCCTTCGGAAGCGATAACTTTCGAACAATTTGTCGGATTTCTTCGAAATTTGGTAAATGCATTCCCTGCGACAAAACACCGTTGGTGATGCGTTTCAGCAAAATCCACCCGGAGGTGGCGCCACTAGAGTTCATTCCATTATTCCATGCTGCAAGTGATAACTTAGAAACACTTGGTCGAATTTCTTTGAAATATCCTACATATGTACCTTTCTGGGTAACATGAGAAACGTTGCGGCTCATCGGATTCTTCTCAAATTTGGCATGCATTTACCATGCCAGGAGCTGTTGCTTGGGATTGCCTTTCGCTCACTTGCACTCACAGGTGGCGCCACCTGGTGGCAACATCACAAATTCGTTTCCGGGTAATAACTTGAGAACTGACCATCGGATTCTTCTCAAATTTTGTATGAGTGTACCGTGACATAAGATGTCGCTTGATAATGCATTTCACTGACTTGCGCCTAGAGGTGGCGTCACCTGGTGTCAAAATCTAAATTTGGTTTCTGGGCAATAACTTGAGGACCCTCATCGGATTCTTCTCAAATTTGGTATGCAGATGTCCCCACGATACCATGTTCCTTGGGATTGTATTTTTCCCGCTTCTGCCTACAGGTGGCGTCTCCTGGTGGAAAAATTTGTTTCCGGGCAATAATTTGGCAACTGCTCATCAGATTATTCTCAAATTTTGTATTCATATGTGACCCGCCCCAAATAACATGAACACCGGTGGGCATCTAGTACCGGCAATAACTTGAGGACCCCTCTTCAGAGTCTCAAAGTTCATATGCTGATACCATGACATGAGATGTCATTTGGGATTGTGTTTTGCCTGCTTGCACCTACAGGTGGTGACTCCTTGTGGCAAAGTCTAAATTTGGTTTCTGGGCAATAGGTTGAGGATGCCTTCATATTCTTGTCAAATTTAGTTTGCAGATAATATGCCATGAGTTGTCTCTTGGGGTTGCATTTCGGTTACATAATTTTCATGCTACATGGTAAAGAAAATATATTACAGTATAGCAATCAACATTCAGTCAGCCATTCGGAGTTGATCTCAAAACCTGGGAAGGTGGAAAGACCCCTCTGCTTCTTACGCCTGTGAAGTAGCTGTTGCCATCCTCATGAATATCTTCTGAAACCGACAGCGCTTATAGATATTGCTGCCATTTTGGCGGGGGACCTAGCATCCTCTGGCTGCTTGTTATCATTATTTTCATTATTTTATTCATATATATATATATTGTTCTGAAGAAGAACGTATTTCTTTGCTGTCACGTGCATGTACTTTATTAGCAGGAATAAAAGGTACTCGTGTAAATCATACCTCAGATACACTGTGAAAAAAAGTGTGGAAGAATACTGTTTTGTAACGCCTTTCGGACATGTAAAATTTTTCAATTTGATAACTAAAATGTAAAGACATTCATTTTAAAATATTTGGCTGAAAAGTTATCAAGCTGGTCAACTAGGTTATCGTAAATGAAAAACAATGAAATAAATTGTCCACAATATCGCCCATTGCTGAATACTGAAACCATTGAAATTAGTGTTCAATCTGAAGTGTGTACCTTTGAACAATTTCACCCAGAATACCTTTTTTCAAAAGTGTTATAGAATATGTGTTCATTTGTGAACATTGGTGTTCAAACATGGTGATCAATTGTGAACACGCTTGTTCATATACATGTATGTTCTCCAGTGTTCGGATATGAACATAAGCGTTCAATTCTTAACAAGATATAGTGTTCTGATTTGAACGTCAATATGAACGCGTCTGTTATAGTGTTTTCTAATATATTAAACATCAAACGGGTGAAGAACTCGTCATACTGTGAACGCTTTTACATGTTATGGTGGGCGCGTGCGTCGCTTAATTTGAAACCTTGATCTCTTAGAAAACTGAAATGAAATTCACTCAAGTTTAGCGATCCTACTCCAATTTGTGTTAATAATTCGCTCAAGTTTGAGTGAAAGGTAATCAAATTTGGGTTGAAATTCCTCAAATTGAATGATATTCACTCAGATTTCCAAACCCTTACATGTTCTTGAGTGATTTTTTTTTTAAGTATGCATTAACCCTTTCTTTGAAAAAAACTTATTTATTCTTTTCTCCGTTCAACAAAACGGGATTCGTCACTCTTGAATTTGGCGTGGGAAGCGTATGGGGCTCATATTTAACCATACCAGACCGGGGGGGGAGACCAAACTTTCTAATCTATCTCCAGAACGACAAAAAATGAAGAGCTGAAACTCCGTGACTTCACAGTTTATCATATTAGGGTCAATTTGAGCCTATTTGCATAGCCCTCGAGCAGAGGATCATGACTAAATTCAAGATGCCGGCCACGTGGGGTACCAGAAAAGTCAAGTTTTCACAATATTCCTTCAGAATTTCTACTTTTCCGAGATGAGTGGGCATAAACTATTTTATTTCACATCACAGTAATATTTACTAATTGTATAAATAAAAAAATCGAAAAATCTGACCGAAAAGTCGACCAAAAATGACGTTTTTGATAATGACGTCAATATGACGTCATCAAAGCGGCCATCTTGGTGGTAAGTTTCAGCCCCCTAGCTCAAGGGGTAAGAAAAATAATTACGGGGGCCACCGCGCCCCCCCCCCCCTCTTCCGGCCTGGACAGGTCCCAAAAAAGCCCAGGCCAGATAGAGTTAACGGATATCACGGTGCATGGGAAATTATTGGAAACCGCACGGCCGAAGTATTTGTGTTTGTTTAACGTCTCCGACTGGGATACAAGCATTCTACCCTGTAGCTCCCTTTCCTGGCATTTCAACTCAAATAGAAATGTTGGCTCCGCTTATTCTCTAATACATTTCTTACTCAAATGAATACCACTCAAGCTGAGTGAGTTAAACTCGAGTGGAATCAACTTCACCTAACATAGTGAGTTATTAACTCAAATTAAGTGAAATCTGAGCGAATTTCACTAAGACCCGAGTGAATTACACTCAACTTGAGTGGGATGAATTTCCACTCAATGAAAGATTCAATCAAGTTTTTTTTAGAGAGTATTGTGCAGATAACAAAACTCGAATTTCGGTCTCCTTTGGAATGGCGTAAGTCTATCAAGTTTGGGTGAAATTCTATTATATTCACTCATATTTGAGTTAACTTTACTCATTGACATACGTTGAACTATTCATCAAATAAAACTTAAGAGCGACCAATTTCGTCTCTTCAAGGTTTTTTTTCTTTTAGCTTTAGACTTATTTTTGGTTAACTTCTGAAGGAAATTTTTCCTCACCTGAACCATACCTCACTCAAATAATATACTATAATAAAGGAAGGAAGTAACTCACCAGCTTTGTGCCAGGAAACGGTAAGGAGCACGAATACAACAAGTCCTCTTAGGCAAGTCATTTTGGCAAGATCTCGCTGGAAACTAAAGAGTATACGTCTCGAACTTGTCCTTTTAAAGCGTTCTTCTGGTACCGTCTGACCTATATCTATTTTAACACCAGTATCTAGGCCTTCGATTTGTAAAAATACTTGTACTTATTAAACAAGATGATAACCGGTCAGATATTTTCGTAAACCCGGGAGGCGGTGATGGTAATTGACCGATACCGGTAGGCGAAGATCAATCAGGAAGTATATCTAAATATAAATATTAAAGATGTAATCAGCGAGTTAATTTTGTGAACTCACACCTGCACTCTTTTCAAAGGAGAAGCATGGTATAAAGCATTATAGTTTTTTATATTTGATTAAAGTGGGGTGTCAACGAATGTAAGAATATCATGTCAAAGAAATTGACTAGCTATCCGTTCGTCATTTGTATCTGATATGTACGGAAATTAAAATGACGTCACGTAAATTCAAATTCAGTTCATTTCCATACACCATTTACAGGAAGTGGAATACAGATTAATACAAACACATAATTAAACATCAGTAAAAATTATCACCCAAGATCGCGTACCTCTTTAATGTACGTAATCTGATTGTATGAATGAAATATGAGAAACATATAATAGCACAAACGGACGATTATTATTGCGCATAATTATCTAGAATTAGTCAGAGCCAGAAAAAAAGGTGATGGCCCATCACCCTTTAATGATGACCAGACCTGGTCACCTTTAAAAGGTGATGAGTTAGAGCCGTCCCTTTAAATCTGGGCGGCCATCACCTTTTAAGGGTGATGATGTTGCTGCATCACCCTTTAAAGGTGATGACCTAATCTACAATCACTGCTCATCACTCTTCAGAGGTGATAGCCATGATTTTGAAAAGTGATCATCAAAAAGGGTGATGGCTCTAACTCATCACCTTTTCGGGGTGATAGTTATCACATGTTTTCTGGCTATGTTCTTATAGTGATAATCTAGAAAATTTGCGGATCACAGATTCAATGTCAGGGTGAATAATATATGACAAAAATTACAGTAACGGTTTAACACAATCTTTGGTCGCGTGAAATTACTGGATTACAGTGCTGCCCTGTGTTCAAAGTTACTTGTTCCTACGAAGTAGGCTACCATCTGCAAATTTCCCTGTAGTCAGTGAGTGAGTGAGTCCATCCGGATCCTTTCGTCGGCAAAATAAGGAGAACCGCTGACATTAGAATGTTGATTTTTCCGCAAGAAGGTGCATTAGGGGGACTGTTACCAGCAAGTACTGAGCTGACCTACTTTGATGAAAATTTCTGGCGATGTTTGATGAAAATCACTGGTGATTCTGACTTGGGCTGTGCCCATCTTAATATAGGCAGGATTTCAACTTGGGGCGGGAGGATTTCCAACATCTTCATTTTATCAAGCGAATTTCTACGTTCCCACTTCGAACTTACCTTGATATATCTGGCCCCCTTCAATGTTCAACGAACTTATAAATAGACACGAGACTTCAATGACCTCGAAAACATTTGAAATTCGAAATGGATCGCAAAAGAGCGTTATTGATTGGCTGACCTATATAGTGGGCACCATATTAGGAAGAAGGACGTCGCTAATAGAGGATGATGTCACCCTACTCTCAATCGATGTGTACGTTCTGATTGGTTCATCTCTCGTTCGTAGATGAAATCTGCACCTCGGATTTTGAACACTGAAGGGGGCCAGATAAATCAAGGCAGGTTCGAAGTGGGAACGTAGAAATTGGCTGGATAAAATGAAGATGATTTCCAAGAGCTCAGTGCGCGTCAGAGTCCTAATGCCTACTTCGTAGTTCCTGTGACGTTAGTCACACTGTCGTGTATGTACAAGATATGGTTCTATTTGAAAGTTCCGATTCATCGCGATACATCTTACCAATTAAACTCTATCTAAACCAATCTCCGAACAAAGTGAACAAATCATATTGTAACGTGTACGAGCAGGACCAGTCGTAGTGTTTAGAAGAAAACGAATCAATAACCGGGATTGCCCACTGGCATTCTGGCCGTCACCGTCGTTAACCCCTTCACTAGTAGAGATCCGGGGCTCGAAGAGATGATCACAACCCCACAAGGATGACTGACTCGAATGTAAAGGTCTATTATGGTATATTCTGCACAAGTAGTATACGCGGTTACAAATAATAGCGTAGAACCGCGTGGCTTAGACAGAATGTCTAAGGAGATGTAACGTTAAGATATTTACACATATGTACAGACACTAGGAGAGTGTTTGCAAATAAACTTGATGGATATATACACGTGATGTAAGAGGATGTGTGCACACAAGTTAACGGATACGTACACTTGGGGTGTGCATATAAGGTTCACGGATACATACACTTGGTGTGTGCACGCAAGGTTCACGGATACGTGCCCCTGAGAGAGTGTGTGCATATAGAGTTAGCGTATCCCTGGTGTATATGTGGATAATAGAAGAGAATGTGTGCAGTTTAAGCTTGATGTTATATGGTAATAATATATATATGGGAGTGTATGCATATAACTTTATAGTTAATATAGTGCTTTAATGCGCGATAAGGGCGGCCTGGCTGCTGGCCCTTCTCTTCTGGGGGTACGGGCGGCCTGGCTGCTGGCCCTTCTCTTCCGTCGTTGGAACGTTAAGGATATAACGCTCTCTCCAGGAATGGCACTCAGTCGTTGGAACGTTAAGGCCCGTTGGAACGCTACGGTGGTAACGTTCTCCCCGATATATATATACCCTCAGGCGTTGGAACGTCACGGCAGTGACGCTCTCTCCAGATATAGCACCAAGTCGCTGAAACGTCAAGGCCCGTTGGAACGTTACGGCGGTAACGCTCTCTCCAGATAAGACACCCAGCCATTGGAACGTCACGGCAGTGACGCTCTCTCCAGAGACGTGGCAACTCGGCGTGTACTTCACCCCCCAGTCGTCGGAGCTTGACCGTAACTTGTCAGCTCACCAGTCTGCTTCCTGCACAGGTAAGTATAGCCCGGCGTCTCAACCCTTACGGCTGCTGCGACCCGTCTATAGACACGCCTGTGACTACACGACGATCTCTCAGGTAAGTATCACGCACCACTCAACTCTCATGGACCGTCAGGACAATTACTCGGGTATATCATGTGCTATTACTATTTCATCTGGTACCGATGGAACATCGTACGGTCTGTAAACTGCCGTTGTAATCTGTGCCCTGGGCTTGACCGTACAGTCTGTAAGCCTGGTTACCACTTTTACATCGGTAAAAGTGAGCCCGCCTTCTGTAACGTGTGATAAATACACGTGTCCTACAGGAATCTGTATATCTTGTTACCGCTTTTACATCGGTAAAAGTGAGCCCACCTGCACCGTGCCTTTATGCGTGATAAATACGCATATCCTCCCTGTGGGCTCTGTGGTCTGTGGCTTTCTTGCCTGTATAATCTGTGCTCTGTGTTTCTTTAGTTAACGTGTGACAAATACACGTCTCCTTCTTGTAAGATCTGTGTTCTGTAGATGTCTGTATTGAACGTGTGATAAATACAAGTCTCCTTCTTGTAGAATCTGTGTTCTGTAGATGTCTTTGCGGTATAATTTGTGAGCTGTATGTCTGGACTTGTACTGTACTGTTTATAACCTGGGTGTCTTTATTTGCTTGTATGTGTGATAAATACACATTTCCTCTTGGTGGAATCTGTGTTCTGTATCTTTCTTGTGTGCTCTGTGTGCTCTGTGTGCTGTATCTTTCTCGACGGTATAATGGTGATCAGTCTGGCTGGAGTGGTACTGTACTGTTTATGATCTGTGCGTCTTTATCTGCTCGTATGTGTGATAAAGACACATGTCCTTCCAGTTGAATCTGTAAGCTGTATCTGTAACTTGTCTATGGCCAGCTATACGCCGTCTGTGTAACTGTTTGCGGCCTTCCCTGCTCCCAAAGCGCCCGGCCCAGTTTATCGATGTTTCCCGACGAAAATGGCTCGCCCGCCTGTGTCTTGTCTCGGCCCGCCGGCTATAATACTGCGACCGTTTCCGTCCCGTAAAGCGTTGCCCGGCTGTCGGCGACGAATAAACAGGCTCCACGGTACGTTGTAGGATTATGGCAGGGGGAAACTGGGTTGATATATCCTTGTATTTAGTGCAGTTGTATACTTCTGGGGAGGGAGGGAATCTCCTGACTATAGTCATACACCGCTACACGGTCAAGAAGATCAACAAATATTGTGGCTTAAGTCCCAGTGCAGCGAGATAGCACAACAATATTGTCGAAATTATCAACCTACTGGTATAGACACTAAAGCCCTATTTTATACTGAAGTTAGACCATGCAAGTTGCCTAAATGTGCTATAGGCAAACGCATGTCTCATTACAGTGTTATAGAATACCCCCAACTACATGTACATACAACACGCCAGTCGGACGTGTTCCCTAAACTATAGTATAACCGCAAACACGTTTCCACACCGAAAATGCGAGCCGGCAAATTCTCATTGGATTGGCGTGTTTACACAGGTTACACTAACTACAGGATTTATAATCTTTTAGATTCCCAGGCCGAAACAACTGCCTTTTACGCCCAACCGTAAATTGTGCCAAAAATCAATAAGTTACAGGCTGTACCTGGACGTGTTTCTCCAGCCCTCAATTTCTGGTCTGTCCCCGCTCTCTACGTTCGTCCGAGCTTATATAGAGCTACCGCTCTTCGGTGAATAAAGGTAGAAACAGAACCGTTCTCCTGCAGATAAAGGTAGCACAAGTCGACGATGCCAGCGCCCTATTTATTGTCACTTACACCACACTTCCCCGAACCGTTTATATGGACCTCGCCGAATAAATATGGCTATGGAAGAACAAACCATAATTCATAACTGACGTAATTGTTAAATATCAGCCTCCAACTCGCTCTGGTAAGCGAGAAATACAGGGGAATGCATTTCCGAAATCTGCCTTGCTCGGCGCTGACGACACGGGTCAAGGTCGTTCTTCCACATTCCAACGTAGCACACGCTCCTGATTCAAACTGTTCTCTACACAAACGGGTAACCGTTACACTATCGTAGTGACACTCATGAAATGCTGATTACTGAACATTTCACGTCATTGCTCGTTCAGCAGTCAGAGCCTACAAAGGCTGAACGCATCACACGTGTACACGCTTATTAAACAAGACCGTTTATGTTTGGTTTAAACGATGCTTTATTGCGTTTTTTTTTTTGCAAGTGGGAGCGCATTAAGAAGAGCTTATAACTGCGTCTCCCACATTGAACTACATTAAACAATACAATACACTTCGGGACTAAACGTGGACGAACAATTATGATGCACGGCGTGAAGAGAAAACATAGATATAAGGGGAATTATATAATCATAACAAGTGTTGGGGGAGGGGATAGAGCTCGGGTTGTCACTGGACATATCGGCGACCTGGAGTTGACAATTCAATTTTGCTTGATCGCTATATTATACACTTACTAGTTATGTATCTATGGCGGCTTTCTGTTACAAAAAATATGAGCTAGGGAAAAACAAGCTTAATCAAATCTTTTTGTAACGGTTATGAATTCGCCTATATATTTTTGAATTTCCACGTTAGCATTTTTACTTCTTTCTTGATCTCCAAACAACAAAGTCTGTGTTGGTGGGGTTTCGTTGTTATTGTAAATTTTGTTAATATCTTCCATTAAGACAACCCTTTCATTTCTAAACAAAGGGCAATGGAATAAATAATGGTCAACTGTTTCATCTTCATGTCCACAGTCACAGCAAGTAGTTTGTGAAAGGAAGTTATTGAACAGGTGTCGTTTTAAATTGCTACATCCGTTTCGAAGACGACAAAGAAGAATATTTTCTATACGACAACATGCATAAAACCAGGTCTGGGGAGTTGGTATTTGTTTCATTTGTTGTAAATTACGTTTAAAAACTGAAAGCGTTGGAGAATTTCTAATTGGTTCTGGGAGACCATTCCAATCACACACTGTGGGAGGAAAAAAGATCGTCTGAACACCTCAGTACGACATCTGAAAGGTGTAAACTGGTTTATATTACGTAAGGTGTATCGATTTCGTACTTGTGAAAGGATTGGAAGGTGGTCTTCCAGAGATGGACTTGACATACCATTGGCTATTCGATAGAACATAACCAGTCTGTGTATCTGACGTCTTCGAGAGAGTCTTTCAAAGCCTGTCTCTGTATATAGAGTTTCCAGCCTAACACTTCGCGTTAGGCCAGTTATATTTCTAAGTGCATCTTTCTGGATATTTTCCAATCGGTCTATTTTGTTTTGTGGCAAGTTGTCCCAGACAACGTCAGCATATTCTAAACTTGGTCCGATGAAGCTTTTATACATAATCTCTAGGGTTTTTCTGTCCAGGATATATTTGAGACCTTTGAAAATGGATAATTTTTTTTGCGCCCTAATAATAAGATCTTCGATGTGGTCGTTCCAATTTCCTTTGTTGTTAAACGTCACACCAAGGTGTTTGTGACTTGAAGACAAATTGAGAGTTGCGTTTTCGAAAGAAATTGAGATTGGCGATGGGTTGTAACGTAGGGAAGCTAGTAAAGAAACAGTTTTTGCAGCATTCAAGTCTACAAGCCAAGTTCTCGCCCAGTTAGACTGTTAGAAAGTATGCCCTAGTCATGATCGATGGAAGCAACCTGGTTGGTCAGTCTATCAGAAATTATGTACAAACATGTGTCGTAAGCAAATAAGCGAATATTGTTTAAAATATTGTTGGGTAAATCGTTAATGAATAACAAAAAAAGCAATGGACCAAGAACAGAGCCCTGTGGTACTCTCGCGTGTAGTCTAACTACGGTTGATTCCTTACCCTGCAAAACGACCCGCTGGCGACGATTTTTTAAGTAACATACAAACCATTTTAAAAGTCTGCCAGAGATGCCGTACTGCTGCAATTTGTGGAGTAAGCCACCATGGCAGACTCTGTCGAAGGCCTTGGATATGTCAAAAAATAAAAACAGTACCTCTTTTTGTTCGTCTAGTGCCTTCGTTATGGCAAAGTGTAAATCAAGTAGTTGTGTTACTGTTGAGTTATTCGGAAGGAAGCCCGATTGATGGGGTGTAATATCAAATCTAACATAATTACAAACATACTTAAACACGATTCTTTCCATTACTTTACTCAGACAACTTAGTAGAGATATTGGACGATAGTTAGTTGCTAGATGGCAGTCGCCTTTCTTAAACAGTGGCGTTACATTGGCGACTTTCCAATCATTTGGAAATGTTGACGTTTTCAATGAGTGGTTGAAGAAACGAGCAAGTATTGTTGACAGTACATCCCTAGATTCATATAGACATTTCGGGCTTATTCTGTCAGGCCCAATGGCCTTTGATGTGTCGAGCTAAGTATGTCATGTACATCGCTTGTCGTAATGACAAAAGTTTCCAAAGAATTTTCGGTATACATAGACAAAGGGGGCAACTGTGCTGAGGAGTCATTAATTTTGGTGATGCTGGAGAAGTAAGTATTCAGTATTTCAGCTTTCTCACAGCTCTCATATGCAAATGAATCATCCTCTCTCTTGAGTGGAGGAATATCATTGAGATTCGAATTACAATTTTTCAAAACAGATTTACTTAGTTTCCACCAGTTCTTAGAGCCATATTTGCCAGACCGAATTTTTTCGGCTGTTTTTGGATCTGAATTCATTTTTCGCGGAATTAACTAGTAAATTGACATAGTTTCTCTGTCTCTTGAAATTTAATGCATCCAATTCGCAATTACTTTTCCTATACTTTTTAAACAATTTGTTACGAATTCTCATTTCGTGTTTGATTTTGTTTTATATCCAAGGTTTATCATTAGGATTTATAGTGACATGCTTGTGAGGTATAGATTTGGCAGCTGCCTCTGTAAGATTAGTAGTAATTCATTGGCACCATAAGTTCACATCGTTTTTTTCCGTTAAATCGTCCCAGTTGGAGTTCAGTAAGAAATTTCTAAATTTGTCCCAGTCGGCTATATCATAATTCCAGATCTGTCGCTGGTAAGATTTTTTTTTCGGAATTCGTGAATTCAGCAGAACATATGTTGGAGCGTGATCACTACAAAAGGGTGTCAAAACTCCACAATCACATATGAGTTGGAGTTTATTACATATAACTGGATCGAGAAGAGAGTTAGAGACTGGACGAGTTGCTTCTGTTATCAGTTGATTGAGGCCGAGAGAATATATAATATCGCGTAGATGATGTTTTGTTATATTAAAGAGATCATCGTTCACCAGTGATAATGATATTTTTGTCTGGGTTTGAATCGAGAACGAATTCAATATTATCAGACAGAATAGGCCATTTGTCGGTAGGGGTATCTGGAGGGCGATAAATTACACATAACAGCGTTTTTGGTTGGTTGTGAATTTCGAGCCAAATCATCTCCAAATCGCTGCTTTCATACTCGAACTTTCGCGTGGCAACAATACTTTCTTTGACATAAATACAGACGCTTCCCCAAGCATGATGTCTGTCTCTACGAAATGGTTCTGATAACCTGGGATCATAATCTTGTCTGTGGAGATATTCACAGTCAGGCTCTCGGTAACAACTATAATACAAATTTAATGCCGCTAAGACAGTTTCCCTCCTTGTCTCTCTTCGTCAGATTCCTACCTCGATCCCAATTATTTTCGAAAACTCTCCCTTAAGTCCATCTCAAAATCATAAACACCTTGGTGTAACATTCAACAACAAAGGTAATTGGAACGATCATATTGATGACATAATCAGTAGAGCGCAAAGTAAACTTTCCATCTTAAAGGGGTTCAAATATGTTTTAGACAGGAAATCCCTGGAAATCATGTATAAGAGCTTCATTCGGCCAAGTTTGGAATATGCAGACATAGTATGGGAGTAACATTACCAGGTTGGAGAATATTCAGAAAGATGCCATTCGAACAATCACTGGACTAACACGAAGTGCTAGTTCAGAAACTCTTTATTGTGAGGCTGGTCTTGAAACACTTACACAAAGACGTCAGTTCCATCGACTTGTAATGTTCTATCGCATTGTAAACGGTACTGCGCCTTTATCCTTACAACGTCATCTCCCGTCAACCCCCCTTGCACGTAATCCGTACAACACACGTCCCCAAAACGAATTTACGCCATTTATGTGTAGGGCCGAATTATTTAGAGGATCATTCTTTCCAATTACAGTGCGTGAATGGAATATTCTTCCTCATTCCATTAGAACTTGTCCTACAATTTTTGCTTTTAAACGCGAACTACGAAATTTATCGTTGCTGACTAAGCCTCACAGATGGAATTATGTAGGTTCTCGTCAAGAAAATGTATTTCTATGTCGACTTAGAAATGGATGTAGTAACTTTAAAAGGCACTTGTTTGATAATTTTTTATCAGAAAATGCACACTGTAATTGCGGCCACTGTGATGAAACTGTTACACATTTTTTGTTTCATTGTCCATTATTTTCAACCCAAAGAGCCGATCTCTTAAATAATCTTTCAACCATCTACAATCTAAATCTACCAACAGCCAGAACACTCTTATTAGGTGACCTCGACAAAGATGAAGCGTCTAATATATCAATTCAAAAATATTTTGGAAATTATATAACAAAATCTAAACGATTTCAATGACTATTTCAAATACATTCAAAATTAAGCGACCATTGCAAATTCTAACATTGTGACATCATGAGTTTCTCTAAACAATTACAGGGACCGTCTTCACTAACACATAAATGGAACACGATAATTTTATATATAATTATTATTATTATTATCTATGTAGTATCTTTAATTGTTTATTTATCAATGCTTACTGGCCTCCTCTCCTTATTTCTCTTATTGGGTTATTTTTTTTCTGTAAATGGTCTGATGTATTTCATTGTATGTGGGAGACGCGCTATATAAGCTTGACCTATTGCGCTCCCATCACTCTGGTGTGAAATAAAATAATCTCCCAGACACAAACACACACACATGTGGATGATTTGCATCTGTTCTTATTTTAATGCGATACTGTTTGACCGTTATCGGCGACCAGAGATGAGTAAAAAACTAACATCTCTAAATATAAAATATATTGGGATATATAAAATCTCCCAAATTCATCACGGCGTGAAATCTTTGTTCACTGACCGTCAAAACTAATGACCCACAGCGTGTACTTTTAGATACACTAAAATATAATTATATTATAATTTATCCCTGAAGATAACTGAAATTGTACTTTTAGATGTCATCAAACTTAGGCCGGGAGCCAATGCGAGATAAGGGGCCTAAAATATGCTCCCGTTTGAACGTGTTGTGAACTTTTAGGCTTCAAGAGTAGGGTATGTGGGGTAGGCCGAAGATTCGGGACATGGATTTTCCAGTGAGTGAAGGAGATATTAATTTTTCGGAAATATAGCCGGGGTAGGAAAAAACGTAGTCATCTTTTTTTAACAACTGGAAGAATCAAAACGATAGATGTTATATACTAAAATTAAGCTCACGATTTCCGCCAAACAAAAAACATTCCAAAAAGTTTATAAAGAAATTGCGACGTCAAAATGGCGTCATAATTACCCGTATCTGCCTGGGGGAGGAAACAAGTTGACCCTCACTAATCTACTGGGCCTATATTCGGAAAAGGCACTGACGTCATACCTCATCATACGGGGGTCATTCTTGTGTCCTACTGCAGAATCCTAGTGTCAAAGGATAAACTTTATATTCAAAATAACACTTGAGAAGGATCCTGAGAGATTATCTTTTTCTGCGGAATTTCCGCGTTTCTTTGAATAAAAGTGCATGAAACTAACTTATTTTTTTCTGGAATAATGTTTTCCTGCCTCAAAAAATACTGGCACATACAATGTATATTGCAACTTGATAGTCTGTTTTTTTTTGTATGCAGAAACATGGATCAGTGTGCTGAAATATTACTGTTTAGAACAGCGCAAAGTATATCAAAGGTGAAACTAGCAGTTGAAAAAATATCTCATAGTTCAGGAGACTATTTGGCTCTGTACATTGTTATATGCATACATAACTACTGTTTCTTCGTTTTTGTTAGGTGATAGTTTCGAATCCTGCATGTATGAAAAACTGATGAGTGCCCTGTCGCGAGTGAATCAGAAATTCGCAGATCATTTGAAGTGACAGATTTCAGTAGATACAAGTTCATCTATGTTATCCTTACCCAAATTAAGCACTAAACGGCATATATGCGAAGTATACCCGTAAACCCCGAATGGTGGAAGGTTTTGTGGTAATTTTTTCTACCTCGACACACAGACGATCACCCAAGTCTGCAGATATTGCTGCTACGTGTAACGAGTATTCATCCCGGGGAGCAGTACTACTATGAGATGGGTAACATGTTAGATGCTTTATAATGCTACATGTTTCACCCAATTTTTCCATAAAAACATGTGTCAAAGACGTAACGACGCAGCTATTTGAGGGTTGCGACATGTTTCACCCGCGTTGCCGTCTCACTATAACGGTCCGAAATGGTCTATGTAACATCAGCAATGAAACATGTACAACCGAGCTGCAAGTCGACATGTATTAAGAAACGCGTGATACAAAACGGACAGTGCGGTCTGATGCATGAAATTAGATACCAGGTCATCTTCTCACAGATCTAACCCTATCTAGAAAATACATTGCGACAGCGTAAATGAGCTTCAGCAATCTGCAAACAGATCAACCTCCCCACAGCGCATGCTCCATTTCGCAGGCTCCATTACCATCCCTGCCACCAATAGCGGAAGTTGACCTTTACTACGTTGCTATGACGTATAGGGGAAAACCCACGTACGCACGGTTGAGTTTGAATCCGGCCGAACAACTCCTTTAGTGTTGCACATGAGCGAACTACTTTTCATATGCTCTGTCCAGATAAACAGGGAAAATTATCTTCAGATAATTCTTTTTAACGCTAGGTCAACGGAGGTATTATGCAGAGTTGAAAAGTAATCGAAATGTTTGGTAAACATCTATTTTACTATATAAGATCCAAAAATCTGACTGGTTGCTGGGGTGTTATTAGACCCCCAGCGAGGTGGTTGCAAACAGATACGATTACCATGATTACCACTGGCTTCCAGTGCAATTACAAGATGGCCGCTTTGAAGACTTCACAGTTACGTCATATTCTAGATATGTATTTTTGGTCGATTTTCGTCAGATTTCCCGAAGTTACTTTTATTTGTGCTGCGTTCTCCGAAGAAAAGTCATAGTAAATGAGGGAATAATTATCTAATGTGAAATAAAATAGTTTCGTACACTTAAATCAGCCAACGTTTTGAAGAAAAAGTCACTCTACCAGTACCCTGGTATTTTGAATTTACCCACGGAAGGGTATGCAAGTAGGGTCAGTCAAAATTGCCCCAATATTATACGCTATAAAGTGCCAGCTCCTAATTGTTTTCTTGTTTTGGATATAGGGCAAAAGGTTTGGTAGAAGTGGGATCATAATGCCCCCTTCTCGCTGCTAATTTCTGGAAGTTGTAAGAGAAATCCCGTTAAACATATATTAGCATATTACGACACACAAACACAACAAACCCATAACAATGTTGCCAGACAAAGGTAACACTGGTAATGAGAGCAGCAATGAAAGAA
>JAVTVY010009384.1:0-42664 GCA_036873755.1 Hanleya hanleyi
ATAGGACCCCACCCGTGTGGTTTTCGGGTGTGAAGAAATAGGACCCAACGACGTGATATGACTGAAATATAGTTGACGTTAAATCATATTCACTCACTCACTTGTCCTGTGAGAATGAAGATGACTTACCAGATACATCAAACTTGATCAACCAGTGTTGGTATTATGATTGGATTGAAATGGATATGATGAACCCTTCTCTCTATAGATTCATCTGTCACATGAGAAAAAATGGCGGTCGTATATACGATTCTGATTCGTCGAATTTGATCATCGAACATCTGGATATGGAGTGGGACATGTATTGGGAATTCTCTTTATTTAAACTACAAGAGACTAAAGATTTTCTCACAACAACGGACACGTGATCATGATCGGCGATTCTCTACAAATTATACCCACGTCAACAAACAAGGCGGTCGCATACCGGTCTTCTCTTTTTCAATATCCGACGTGAAATATGTTTCTTGTATCTAATTGGTCCAATCCTTGAACCTAAAACCTCCTTAATCTTGTCTCCCTGTTCCCACCCTTATCATGATCCTGAACATGTATCTGGTCTTGTATTACGTGACATTTCTTCCTGTGATGATGCTACTTCCGGTAATTAATCACTTCCGGTGATGACATAATTTCCGCTGATTACGTCACTCTAAACCTTCTCATGCTCACTTGGCGCTAAGTCTCTTTCCGCCCACAACTATCCAATTGACATCCGATAATAGGGTTATAATTGACGATTATATTTTGTAGCAGGCTAATGTTCAAATCTTTCTAAAACAGCTTGCTCCACAATAAGCAACAGTGTCCCTTCTTGATAGGAATCATCAGATCCGATGTTCAATATTCAGCCGTCGTCCATACAATAATTTTCGGGTCAATAATCGAAAGACGTAAGTAGCAGGGAGCCGTGATTTCAGGTACCGTTTTCCAGGGAGGTAACTCTTGGTTCCCCTTTTTCCGCCAGGGGGCGACACCAGTGCCGTATGACGTCAATTCCGGTCTGGTTGAATGGAGCGTGACCTGTGAACATGATAGGATATGTTTGATGGGATGGGGTTTTTCCCGCCAGAATTTCGCTGTCGTCTGCTTGGGGTTGTCACGTGCCGAACACCTGGCTCCCCGAATTGCAACATTGTTGCGCGTTCGCTACAATGTTGCGAAGATGTCACGGAGATCACCGAAGAGACACGGAGGTGCCCGAAGAGACACAGAGATCCCCGAAGGGGGCGAGAGGGGTCCCTAGTGTACCGATTGGGTCGTATGAGGTATCAATGTGAAGCATTCGTGAAGGGGCATCCGATGGGATGGGTTTGGGGTTGAAATATCGTCATTCTGCGCATGCGCGGTAGACCAAGGGTATGGAAATAGACGTTTTGGGGTCTAGAGGAGCCCCTAGTGGTCCGATGGAGTCCAGTGAGGTATCAATGTGAAGCCTATGTGAGGGGGCATCCGATGGGCTGGGTGTGGTGTTGGAATATGGTCATTCTGCGCATGCGCGGTAGACCAAGGGTATGGAAATAGCCGTTTTGGGATGTAGGGGAGCCACTAATGGACCGATGGGGTCGAGTGAGGTATCAATGTGAAGCGTATGTGAGGGGGCATCCGATGGGCTGGGTGTGGGGTTGGAATATGGTCATTCTGCGCATGCGCGGTAGACCAAGTGTATGGAAATAGACGTTTTGTGACCTAGGGGAGCCCCTAGTGGGTCGATGGAGTCGTATGAGGTATCAATGTGAAGCATTCGTGACGGCGCATCCGACGGGCTGGATGTGGGGTTGGAATATCGTCATTCTGCGCATGCGCAGTAGACAAAGGGTATGGAAATAGACGTTTTGGGATCGAGGGGGGTCCCTAATGGGGCGATGGAGTTGTATGAGGTATCAATGTGAAGCCTATGTGAGGGGGCATCCGCCTGGACTAGTGTCTCGGTCGTTGTCCACATTCTGCGCATGCGTAGACAGGGAATTGTGGGAAAAGGGTATGGAAATAGACGTTTTGGGATCTAGGTGAGCCACTAATGAGCCGATGGAGTTGAGTGAGGTATCAATGTGAAGCCTGTGTGAGGGGGCATCCGATTGGACTAGGGTCTCGGCCGTTGTCCACATTTTGCGCATGCGCAGACAGGGAATTCTGGGAAAAGGGTGTGGAAATAGACATGTTAGGGTTTAGGTGAGCCCCTCATGATCCTATGGTGTGGTATGAGGTATCAGTGTGAAGCTCTCGTGAGGGAGCATCCGCCTGGGCTAGTATGTCATTCGTTGTCAATAGTCTGCGCATGCGCAGTCTGGTCGTAGTATAGAAATAGACGTGTTGAGGTTTAGGTGGGCCCCTATGAGCCGATGGGGTCGAGTGAGGTATCAATGTAAAGCAGTCGTGAGGGAGTATCCGACGGGGTGGGTGTGACGTGGAACTGACGTCATTCTGCGCATGCGCAGTAGAGAAAGTGTATGGAGATAGACATTTTGGCGCCGACATGGGTCACTATGGGTCCGATGGAGTCGTATGAGGTCTTATGTTGAAGCTCTCGTGAAGCAGCATCCGACTGGACTCAGGGTTCATCCGTGTTCAAGAGTCTGCGCATGCGCAGTCTGGTCGTAGTATGGAAAGCAGGCATGTTGGGGGATGCGTGAGGGGGTGTGTGTGACCCACCACTAGGGGTCCATGGTTGGGGTTGGGTGGTGGTGTGGGTTCTGCGCACAAACGTCACTTCCGGGTTTCACTAAAACTACCTCCGAACACAGAAGAGTTCCAATGTTCCCCTTAGACGTAGGGTCTGGATGTTCAACATCCGGGTTTTCCCCGGCCCGGCCCGGCCCGGTCGCAGCGCGCGCGGGCTACTCCGGCCGCAGCGCGCGCGCGCGCCTTATCCGGCCGCACGCCTGCGCAGGTGAATTTCGGATTATCCCAGGCCACTGATGGGCTACTTTCTCCACGGTGTTCGAAACCAGTTTCACCGAATCCCCACATGTCTGTTATAGCCTTCATGCATTATGCTCATATAGAAAACACACAAGACAGGGTTTTTCGGGTGAGATCTCATTTTGCTTTTTTTATTCAACAACAACAACGTGAGAACAATCACGTGAAAACTGAAGCCCAGAACAGGGGGCTTGTACATTGAAATCGATAGAACTTAAGCCCAGAACAGTGGGCTTGAACATTGAAAGAACTTAAGCCCAGAACAGGGTGGGCTTGTACATTGAAAGAACTTAAGCCCAGAACGGGGCTTGTACATTGAAATGATGGGCGGCCCAGTCATATACGAGTACATCGCGGTCCTCGGCCTTGGGGTACTCGTCAAACATCTGTACGATGTTAGATAAGGGTCTTCCCCGGCATCGATGGTACAGGTAAAACAAGCAATATTGTCCGCACACGCTACTGGCCAGGCTTTGCAACGTTTGACTGTTCCAACACCACGTCTCTGTGCCTTGATCCATGAAGTCTGTTAAATCGGGATGGAGGGGTGGCAGGCCGTACGGGTCAAAGTATTCGCCCTGCTGTTCTGTCAAGTAAACGCCCACCCAATGTTCACCGGGCCGATCCATCGGGTCCGTGTTGAGAACGTAAGCAGCAGGATACATACGGTCTAATGGGAACACATCTCGGGCGAACACCCCTTGAAAGACCATACGTGTCTCTGGGTCATTCTCCAGCACGGTGGTTATCTGGTCTGTATCCATGTTAGGTGGAGAAGTCACACAGGACGTTGCGCGCCTTGTCCACTTGAATGATGTTGTCAAACTCGGCGTAGCAGATCACATTGACGGTGCTCCGGAGGGCTCGTGCAAAGTGGATTTCCAACCGTAAATTGCCTTGCTTGGCGAGGGCCAGCTGATGTTCGTTCTCTAAGGTGGGGGTCAGATCGAAACAGAACAACGTGTATCCGTTCGCGTAGTCCTCCCGACTGATCATATTCCCTTCGTCCTGGTTGATTTGACCGGTGGCTGTAAACAGGCTCTGATAGGCTCGAATGAAATTCGCGCGCCCAAAGTTCGGTGTTAAGGCCGTGGCTGGGACCTGTTGTCCATCCACATGCAGGGCCACAAAATTGATGCCGAAATGTTTAAAGTCAAACGGATTCTCTGGGTAGGCTCCGCTGAAACTGGTATTTTCCACACAGGCCAGGATCAATCGCTTGGGTAGTTCCCCCAGGAACAGGTTTTCTTTGTTGGCGCTCATATTTCCAGCAGACACAGAGAACACTTTGGTTTGCACACGTCGGATAGGGTACTGGGCTGGTTTTGTTTCCAAGGCTTTGAGGTGTCCCAATTGAACGGCTGGATTCGGTTTCACTTTTCGGACATACAGGACTGCGTCTTGGATGACAATCTTATAGTCAGCTGCATGCCCGTCTACGTTAGTGGCCATCAAGGCGAAGGTCGGAGGCGCCCGTATCAGTCGGATTTTGATGGGGATCTTGTTCAAGAGGTACCGGTCTTGCATGAAGATGTCTGCGTGCAGTCGACCCATGAGATCCACCGAGACGCCGTTCGCGGTCAAAGCCTTCCGTTTGTTATATCCCACAGGCTGTGTCCTGGTAGAATAAAGCGGCTGTCAGTTGAGATTTTTTAGCCTCTCGCCCATGCGACAACAGCGTCTCGATGTAGGCTCGATAGGGGTACGTGTTGGTCGAGTCACTGATGAGTTTGTCGCTGAGAAATATATCCACCTGTTGAAACATCGAGTGCAGCCAGAGATTCGTCGGGCCCACCGTCGCTTGGTCCACGATTCTGGAGCCATCTCCATTGACGATGTTGGCTTTCACATACAAGTATGTATGGGCTAAATCCACATAGGCCGTATCCGCATTACTGATGGTGAACTCGATGGGCCCTGTTGCGTTGATGCTGGAGAGCGGGAGATGCTCCACCCATAATCCTTGTTCGGCACTGGTCTGTGTGGGCGGGACGGTCCACAAATCAAATTCACTGTTGGTGGAGGGGCAGGACATGTTTTAAGAAAAGATATCCTGGGTCTTCGATGTGCGTCCTCGCTGGGTCGGTCGTCGACTGGTGCGTGGTCTCGGTGGTGCAGGTCTTTTATTCCCTACGGTGCGTTGTGCTTTGGCCACTAAGACGCCCCCTGCTTCTTTGGTCCCCCGTTTCAAGGCTTCTTTGGGCGCCGTACCCCCCAAGACATCACCGGCGACTTGCAGTCCACTGCGTACCGCTTGTTTGCCGATTGCTTTCACCCCACGCGTCACGAAGGGCAGGAACGTTTTGACGATGCTCCCGAGTATGTTCCCCAGTCCATGTCCTCGTTGCATGCGTGCACCACTAAAGACCGGAAGGCCACCGCCGGCCTGTTGGGCATAATAGTCCATATAGCTGCGTGCATCGTAAGGCACCTTCATTATACAAAGTGGGGAGCACGTGCTTGTCGAAAATGAAGTTTCAGCACCACTTTCCCGCGGTCGAATGCCACCGGTCGTCCCGTGTCATCTCTTATATCCACCGTGATAGTGTTGATGTCGGTTTGTCGTACGGGTAGGGTGAAACTGTGGGTGACTTGATCTCCATACGTCTTTTTAATGGGCACCACCCGTAACAGAGGTGTGTTGATATCGCCCACGATGTGGTTGTCCGCACGTCCGAGTAGACGTAGAGTCCGTACATACCCGACTTCATATCCATCGGGATCTCGCCTTGGTGGGCGGTGGGACCAGCGAACGTCTGTAGATCGAAACCCAGCATTTGCTGTAGGATAGGACTCAGTACGACACTCGCGTTGGCGGTGACGATAAGCTGTGCCTTGTCGTTGTGCGCGTTGTAATCGAAGTCCACGTGATTCTTGAAGGGAAAGGATTTGATGGGTTTTGAAGTATTCGTGACCTCCCGTAGAGCCTTATAATGCAGCAGTCTTGACAGCCCACCCATGAACTCCTTGGGAGTATCGTATTGGCCTTCGGGGAGGGTGAGTCGGGTGTCTTTTCCTTCGTGGGTCACCTCGTACCACACTTCATTGGCTCGCACGTTGTACCACGAGTAAGGGTATTGGATATCCACGAGACCGCATTCCCATCGTCCAGGTAGATGCAACGGTTGCGGTAACTGGGTGACGTACTTGGCCAAGGTGTTCTCAGGAAACACATCCAGCGAACTGTTACTGGGTAGGGTGAGGTAAAACATGGCGACTGAGCTGTCCTGCTGCTGCTGTTGGTTTTAATAGGTGTTCCAGGCCTTGGGCGGTTGTGTCCGGCGTCGTGTTCGTCGCGGTGACTTGCTACGTGTCACGGCTCTGGAGATGTGGGGAGTCCTGATCAAGGATGGTTTATTAAAGGTCTGAAAAGAAGGTGCCCGTTGTGGTGGTGGTGTTTTGGGGGGTGAATCCGGTTCAAATTCGGATTCCGAAGAAGGGAGTGGGCCACTTGGCGATTACTGGGTTCGCTGCATAAAGGCCCAGCGGTGGGGGTTCCCCACCAATTCATGTGGTACATGCATGTCTTTCAAGCCTTGAGCGAAGACCTCCGATCCTCGAGGATCCGTGTGCGACCTGCGTTTACGCATCAGGTCATTCACTAAATCCGTCATGTGGGTCCCGGGGACCACCTGATTCTGTACCAGTAGTTCGCCTTTATCATTCCAAGTCATGTTAGGATTCTGTTTCATCCGTTGTAATACCAGGCCAGCTTGTTTCTTGAACGATGGAGGTACACTCTTCAGCACTTCGTCTTCCACCCACTGTGGGGCTGTGGGTGGTACCCCTGGTAATGGCGGCTGTTGGAGCGGTGCTGAGGTCGGCGGTGTGTCACGTGGTGGTGGTGGTGGTGGTGGTGGGGTAGAAAGGGTTTTGTATTGGTACATGAACGTCATGTACCGTTGAAGCGTCTCATTGTACCGTTGTACTTTCTCACTGTCGCTTAACCCCGGTCTTTGTAAGATCTGTTGCATCTCTCCATCGAGGGTGTTTATGTTCTTCACCGTAGGTGGGACAGGGTAGGGCGATTGGAGGTTTTGAAGGAACCGTGGTTCGACGAGGACCATTTTTTTCGTGTGGTTCATTGTCGGCCGAAGAGTCAACCCAATACTGGACCCAACACGGAAGCGGCCAACGGTGCTAAGATGGCCCCGAGAAAGCCGCCTTTCTGTAACACCTTTTTCTTTTGTGTTTGAGAGACTCGCTTCTGGACTAGGGTTCGGAGACCTGTCTTATGCTTGGTCAACTTGGTCTTCTGAGCCGGAGTCAGTGGTACGTTGCCTTTTAACAGGTTGTACCCGATCTCGCACAGACAGCGTACAAGGTCAGGGTCCGCACCGCGTACAATGGTTCGGACCAACTCGGGTGGGGCCGTCTTCAATACACGGAGCGTCGGAGAGTGCTTCCGTACTCGCGCAGACATCATGTACAACTAATGCCAGAACCCACAACTCTGCCCTTTTTATCTACCTCAGAGAACAGAGACAAAGTCAACCATGCTGTGGTATTAATTCGTTTTATTATCCCCATCATCAAACACACACTCCAGCTGGGGGAGCCACTGTGGGTGTGTTTACATTATTTTTGCATGTACACGTGGCGGGCCTCTCCGGGAAAGATGCCGGTCCGTAGTCGAAGGTATACCCGTGCTGAGGGGTTGTCGCATCTTTAAAGGCTTCCAACGCAAACGGTGTGCGGCCGGGATACATCTATCTCGCCAAGTGCAGCAGTTGAGTGGTATCTCTCGGGTTTTTGAAAACCACCAGGTAGTGGGCATTTAAGCTGATGTTCCGATGTTCTTTGTTTTTACTGAACAGATTTTGCACATTGTAGATGATGCTGAGCCGTCGATGATGGCTGCCTTTGGTAAAGAGTTGGGTGACCCGCGCATCCGTCTCCGCCATGAGATCATCCAGAACCACCAAGGTGTCCGGTTCCAAATCGGCCAGGTTAGGTAGGCCTTCCACGAACGTGATGTGGGGCATTGCTGCATACGCTGCCTGCCATTCTCCATAACACCACACGACTCGGGCAATGGGTGGGGTGATCATGCTGTCGGCGTGTTGAAGGAGCTTCCTGACGAAGTGCGTTTTGCCGGAACCCGTCGGTCCTGCGATGACGCAAGTGAAGGGATGCTGCCACCGAGGGTCCATGGTTCGAGGTGTATCCGCTGCCGTGGTAACCCGCTCTTGTAAATTTGGTACGAGTGAACTGGAGTGGTGGTGGTGAGTACAACGTCGGTCGTCGTTGTCTGTTCACTGTGAGGGATGAAATCCGGTGGGTTTTCATACGTAGTGGGTGTACTTGGTGTAGGTGTTGACTGTATACTTGGCGTGGAGCTCGATGTGGCTTGTACACGTGGTGAGGTGGTGGTGATGACTGGGCTCGTTTCGATCACGGAGGTGACTGATGCTATCTGTAGACTGGTTCCACTGCCACTCACAGCTGGAGTTCTAAGTTGATTAAATAGCGTGCTGACATAGGCTACGTCGTAAAACACACCTCCGTACAACACACTCAGCAGGGTTAGCAATATCACCACAAAGCCCACTTGCGCTTTGCGCGTTTTGGGAGACGCTGTGTTCAGAGGCAGCTGCTGCTTGTCCATAGCACCGTGGTCGAACGTGGAATGAAGGATGGCGGTAGTGGTGTCTGGCTTTATAGTCGTTTCACCTGGTTGGCCGCCACCCAGGAATTGAAGGAACTGGGCCAGCATTGCCATTTGACGAAATGAAACAGTTTGCCACACCGACGTTCCGTTTTCAAAATCTGCTCCACCGTGTAGTAGTCTTGCTGTGTTTTTACGACAGGCTGTAATTCCGTCTCGTAAAACGTGCCTAGGAACGGTTCCCCTTGAAGATCTTCCAGTTCATAGACTGGCTGCTGTCGGGGTAGGCGCCGTTTAATCAGGAAGTGCTCATCGCTCCAGTTGGGCAAGTAACTTTTCTCAAATTGACCTTTGACTTTACTGATCCGTACAGGGTCCCCCACCTTGTACACCTCCTTCGTCGTTCGCTGCGATTGCCTGGGGTACAAGACACGCCGGACTTGGGCTTCATTGCGTCGGGTGACGGTAATGGGGGCTCTCTCTATAGTCCGGTGATAGGCTCGATTGTAACCACTCACAAGTTTCGGGAGAACATCGATGTACCGCCTTGTATTCTTATAGGTGAAATATTTATACATGCGGCCTTTGAATTACAAGCGTCTAGTCCGTCATCCATAATTCAGTCGTCGCCCATTAGAGAAAATCCGCGTCCATAATCCAAAGACCTATTCCATATTCCATATAACAGTATTAGCACCAAATTCAAAAAGACAATCATAGTATACATAAACATAGGCTTGTTTCCTGCAAGAGAGAAGCGGTCAACAGTGATGCCGGCAAGACATCATGATGTTCCAAAAATATCAAATCCGTATCGCTGATCAGTATTCTTAATCCATAATTCGTTGTAAAGTCGTCATCTAAAGAATGATGTATCTCAGCCACGCTTTGATTGTGGCTGTTCATATGAGTACCATGAGGATCTTGAAGTACATAGGTTCATACGGCCCCTAGCCCCGGGTTAAGCGGAATTAGACACAAGTTACGAAACGTAGCGCCATAGATCTTGCACGCTACGTTCGTATCTTTTTTATCAGCATGCGATATGTATCGCCAAATTTGAGAAACTTTGACTGGAGGCGTTTGGTGGAATAGCCCTGTTTTATAAGTTTCTGTAACAATGTTTTGTGACGTTGATTAAAATCGTCACATTTAACACAGGATCTAGCAAATGCTACTAAGCGAGATATGTATACGCCATATGCAGATCCCACTGGAATATTACTGTCCAGAAAGGGATAGTTTACGATGTTGAACCTTTCCACCACGGAAGCCTTGGTCTCGTTGTACGTATGGAAGAAAAACACCTTCTGGGCTTTCAGAAACTGTTGGAACGGTCTGTTGAGAAATTCCGTGCCTTCGTCGGTTTGCAAATACATGGGTTTGCGCCCGGTCTTGAAGATGTCCTTGAACGCCGCTATGAGATTCGCCCCCGTTTTCGTCCGGATGGGTACCACCCACGCATACTTCGACAGGATATCGATGCACGTCAAGATATACCGAACATCGTTGTGTTTGGCAAAGGCGCTCATATCGACCAAATCCGCTTGCCATTGGGCATCTAGTCCTCCTACGATGACCCGGTTCCGTAGAAAATGGCGACGGGCAGCTCGATGTAAGGTATAGGTGTCTTGTTTTCTTAACCAATCTCGGACTTGAGCACGTTGTATCCCCTGGGGTTTGGCCGCTCGATAGAGAGCCGTCAATGCACTATAGGCCGCCGGACTGTCGGGACTGTTGTATAAGTTATCCAACACCTTCTCCCAGCTCTTCATGGTGACAAATGATGATGGACCCTGGCTCTATCGTTTATTTATAACGGGTATATCTTGGGCCGGAGTTTCTTTCTGATTTTCTTCGTTGGCTTCTGCCAGCACATTGTCCATGGTAAATGGCCAGTCCAACTCGTCTGATGACCGATCTTCCTCCGTAAGCACTTGATCCACATCTACCACGGCATCTTCCAATGCACACCATAGATCAGGGTGAAGGGTAAAATGGACTGTACCCCCATCTAGCCGAGCCAATTGAGCAAAGAATGGGCTGCGTCGGATGTACACATCGTGACACAAGTGGATGAGGTCGCCGTCCAGTTCACCAGACAACACCCGTTTGAATTTGGTTCTGCCTCCGCTTCATTGCTAGGTTTGGTAATTTGTTCATTGGGTTCTGCCGCCGCTTCAATCAGGGCACGAGCCCACTCCAACTGAACAGCTGACCGCTCGTCCGGTGTAAACAGCTGGCCCACAATAGGCACCACTTTCTCGAAGGCTGTCCACAGATCGGGGTCTAGGGTGAAGCCTCGCGTAGGGTCTTGGTAACGGCCCAGGCGTGAGAAGAAGGGTCCACGGTATACGTAGATGGCATTGTCTATGTGGATGATGTTTCCGTCGAGCTCACCGCTCAACACCGGTTTATATTTGGTCCAGCCGTCACGGTGTAGCGTAACCGTATTCGATGCGGTCTCAGCGCGCGACCAGCAAACATCTCCACGGTCTTCCACTAGGGTGACTTTATCTTCATAGACGTGTAACCCCACCCGGGGTGTAAGGGGAAGGATGGCTCGTAGGACAGGTGACATGCTTGACCCAATGACGAACGGTGAATGACACACACTCTGCCTGTCTTTCGTGTTTATGGTGAGGTCCCACTGTCAATGCCACAGCGCCAGGTTCAATAGGGCAAAGACTATTGTGAGGCCAACCAGCCGTCGCTGGTTCCGGCGTGAGCGCTCGTGGTCCATAGCCCGAGCATCAAGGATGGCTGTCATAGTCCAGTAGTGGTGAGTGATGGCACACCTCTCCATCGTGTGCACTCTGTCGAGGGCCGCTTCTGTGAACTCTTTCAGGATCTGGCGTCGCTCTTCGTTGTCGTCGCCATCTGCAAACATGGACCGAACCACTGCTCGGTAACCCGTGAGTGAATTAACCACGGTGGCATGCTGTAAAATGCGAGTCGCATAGGGCTGGATCTCCGTCATGGCTCTGCAACCGTAGAAATGAAGCTGTGGGATCCAGAGGGATGTGTTTTATAGACCATGTCACACATGCGCGCCTACACGTAGCACTACGGATGTAGTCCGTGATACGTACTATTCTGATGGGTTAGTGCAAAAAGTGAGCAACAACAACAAAGATTACAGCGCCGGAGGCGCTCCTAGATCCCCTGGAAAATCTTCTCCACGTGTCATGGTATAGCTCCGGTGCCCTAAAAATTCCCACTTTTATACAACTACATAGAAGTACCCGGATGTAGGCGCGGACGTAGGCAAAAGCCTTCTAGTACCCGGATATAGGCGCAGACGTGAGCGAAATTCTAGCACCCGTCCATTGGTTCTTTTATCGATCAACCCCAAGCATGGACCCCTAGTGGTGGGTCACACACACACCCTCACGCATCCCCCAACATGCCTGCTTTCCATACTACGATCAGACTGCGCATGCGCAGACTCTTGAACACAGATGAAGCCTGAGTCCAGTCGGATGCTGCTTCACGAGAGCTTCAACATAAGACCTCATACGACTCCATCGGACCCATAGTGACCCATGTCGGCGCCAAAATGTCTATTTCCATACACTTTCTCTACTGCGCATGCGCAGAATGACGTCAGTTCCACGTCACACCCACCCCGTCGGATACTCCCTCACGACTGCTTTACATTGATACCTCACTCGATCCCATCGGCCCAATAGGGGCCCATCTAAACCTCAACACGTCTATTTCTATACTACGGCCAGACTGCGCATGCGCAGACTATTGACAACGAACGACACACTAGCCCAGGCGGATGCTCCCTCACGAGAGCTTCACACTGATACCTCATACGACACCATAGGATCATGAGGGGCTCACCTAAACCCTAACACGTCTATTTCCACACCCTTTTCCCAGAATTCCCTGTCTGCGCATGCGCAGAATGTGGACAACGGCCGAGACCCTAGTCCCATCGGATGCACCCTCACATAGGCTTCACATTGATACCTCACTCAACTCCATCGGCTCATTAGTGGCTCACCTAGATCCCAAAACGTCTATTTCCATACCCTTTTCCCACAATTCCCTGTCTGCGCATGCGCAGAATGTGGACAACGACCGAGACACTAGTCCAGGCGGATGCCCCCTCACATAGGCTTCACATTGAATACTCATACAACTCCATCGCCCCATTAGGGACCCCCCTCGATCCCAAAACGTCTGTTTCCATACCCTTTGTCTACCGCGCATGCGCAGAATGACGATATTCCAACCCCTCACCCAGCCCGTCGGATGCGCCTTCACGAATGCTTCACATTGATACCTCATACGACTCCATCGACCCACTAGGGGCTCCCCTAGGTCACAAAACGTCTATTTCCGTACCCTTGGTCTACCGTGCATGCGCAGAATGACCACATTCCAACCCCACACCCAGCCCATCGGATGCCCCCTCACATAGGCTTCACATTGATATCTCACTCGACCCCATCGGTCCATTAGTGGCTCCCTTAGATCCCAAAACGGCTATTTCCATACCCTTGGTCTACCGCGCATACGCAGAATGACCATATTCCAACCCCACACCCAGCCCATCGGATGCCCCCTCACATAGGCTTCACATTGATACCTCACTGGACTCCATCGGACCAATAGAGGTTCCCCTAGACCCCAAAACGTCTATTTCCATACCCTTGGTCTACCGCGCATGCGCAGAATGAAGATATTTCAACCCCACACCCACCCCATCGGATGCCCCTTCACGAATGCTTCACATTGATACCTCATACGACCCAATCGGTACACTAGGGGCCCCTCTTGCCCCCTTCGGGGATCTCCATGTCTCTTCGGGCACCTCCGTGTCCCTTCGGTGATCTCCGTGACATCTTCGCAACATTGTAGCGAACGTGCAACAATGTTGCAATTCGGGGAGCCAGGTGTTCGGCACGTGACAACCCCAAGCAGACGACAGCGAAATTCTGGCGGGAAATGCAACATTGTAGCGAACGTGCAACAATGTTGCAATTCGGGGAGCCAGGTGTTCGGCACGTGACAACCGCAAGCAGACGACAGCGAAATTCTGGCGGGAAAAACCCCATCCGAAAAGACACGGAGGTGAACGACATTGTGGGAAAATCCCACAGACAGGTCAGTACATATCCTATCATGTTCACAGGTCACGCTCCATTCACCCAGACCGGAAGTGACGTCATACGGCACTGGTGGCGCCCCCTGGCGGAAAAAGAGGAACCAAGAGTTACCTCCCTGGAAACGGTACCTGAAATCACGGCTCCCTACTACTGACGTATTTTGTATGACAGCACCAATTCCAAATGTTTATGAAATAAAAATGATTTTCTTCAACACAGAAGCTATCAGCAATGGTCAATGATGATGTCCTCATCTGTTAATTTTTATGTGCTGTTGTACATTGGCGCACATTGACATTTACGTTTCATTTACGCTACATTTACGCTACATGATATATGCTTCTTGGTTGTGAGCTATGGGTATTCAACAAAAATAAAAAAAAGGTTAAATATTACGCGACAAAAAGTTCCAAAATAAAAGGTTTTGATATATGGCCGTTCCATTGGTACACGTGGTTGTAGGCCTACAACTGAAATGTCCTACAATGTATTCCAGCCACGAGCTGGGTTTAATGACGTCACAGTGGCATTATTTTCGTAAGATACAAAATTAGGTTCGTGTGACAAGTCATAAGATATCACAATTTCCCAGTACTTCACTTAGTCGCCATTTTGGATCTTGAGTTCAGGATGTTTGGCAGCTGGTAAGATGTAAATTGGCTGAAAATGAGCCCAATAATAACACCCACCCTTATGACGTCAAAGCTGATATCATTTTGCCACAATAATCTGTAAATAGGTCCATAATGGTAACAAACAATCAGCCACGAGTGGGACAAACTTGAACTAACATGCTGTCAATAACGAGCTGAGTGACGCAGTTTCGTGGGAACTTTCCACAAGTGAGTACAGACCTCAGAAATCGACCCTATTAATCATAGGGTTTACAAATCCCGAGTGTGCTTGCGCGTATCAGCTGATCCACGACGTCTGAAAGCTGTACACGGCGAGACCCCATTCATCACCAAATGCCCATCCCTATGGGCTAACTTATACTGAGGGGGTATTTAGGCGCTTAGTCCCGAGTGCACTTCCGATCGTATCTGTGCTTATTCTACTACTGATGTCATCATAGTCACGACCTATCGCATCACAGTAATTGATCCACTGGGACTGCTTGAAGTGAATTGGCTATACGAAGACACCACACACGACACATTTGAACTAAGAATGGCGCTCATCTCTCCAATGCCCTTCTCTGATGGTACTCGTCATTCACTTCGGGACAAGTTCTAAATGTCATAAAAGCTGCAACGGTTTCAGTAAAACACTCGAAAAACTTTCGGATTTTTCTGGCATGTTAGACTTCCTGGAGATCAATGTTCTAATTTGTAAGGCAAAGCACTTCACATTTCTCGCAGCTTGTTAATTGTATGCTGCACTTATTACCGCCAGGGATTCAAAAGATTATAGCCTACTCACCTTTCTGGATATGTCTAAGCTTTTGACACCGTCGATCATAACATCTCATTGTCTAAATTAGAACGCTGTGGTTTTCGTGATACATCGAACAAATGGTTCAGTACATATCTATCAGGCAGATCACAAATTAGCTTAACTTAGAATAAGGTTACTTCTGATCCCATGCCCATCTCTGGTGGTGTGCCCCAGGGGTCAATTTTTGGAACGATTCTGTTTTTTATCGGTTTTCAACATCATGAAAATCATATTATTACTGATGATACAAGTAGGATATATTCATCAAAAGATCCCCAAACTGCTAAGAACGTTATGTCTCAGGAATTGTGTGAACCAAACTTATGGTTTTGTTCTAATGATTATCATTCAATATAAGGAAATCAAATATATGCTCATTAAACCCAATATAGCATATGGAAACTCACAGATCACTGCTCTGTCACCTTTGCTAATCTGTGGTACTGAAATTGAAATGGTTGTGGAGTTCAATTTCCTATAGGTGTAATTAATACAAAAAATTGAACTGGAGTTAACATATTAATTATACTTGTAAGAAAGTTTCACGAAACATAGGAATTATCAACCACATTAAGAAAACAAACCGTGAGAAAACTATATTTTGATCTTTCCATATTTTTTTTTTACTGTAACAACCCCTGGGGAAACACTTCTCAATATGCTACTCACTAAAATCCTTTAGTCATATTGCATTACGGGCACCACGAGTCATTAACCTATAAAAAACTTGATCATGCTGAACCCTTATTTAAGAAATTGAAAATTTTACCCATACCCACAGGCCCGCAAAACAAGAGTTATGTGGATTTATATAAAGCATGGGGTTATATATAGAGACCCCATATTTCGACACTTCACCCTAATACCACCGCCCACACCCCCCAAAACTCTTGTTTTGCGAGCCTGTGCCCATACCCAAGTTGAACCCTAGGCCTATATATTCTTATCTGCTGATAGTATATAAGTGTGTTCATTATCTGTTAACTTCATACCGGTACAGTTTTTGTAAAACATCATTATGATGATATTTGCACTTACTTGCCCGCGCTATTTTGTCGTGAATGTCGGCCAGGATAATTGGCTCCTTAATAACTGTTCTGTTTGTTCTCGTTTCAGCAGTGGCAGGTCTATTATTCCACTATTACCCTATTACTATAATGTGTTTTGTTAATCCAGACTAATCACCTGTTTCCGATGTTTATTGTTTGACGGGGAAATCTGTGTATAAAACATTTAAAATTCCTAGATACAGGCATTGTTAAAGCACTCAGTGCATTCCTTTACGAACTTCCAGAAAGGGACGCATAAACAACTTCCCACCGGCAAACTTCCGAAATTGATCGGGAAATTTGTCTAATTGTTTATTCTCATTTGTCTAATTGGTTTACTTTGCTCTTTCATCATATTGATGATCAAATGTCATTCAGAGCTCTCTCTGCTTTACGTACAAAATAGGTCAAATTCATTTTCTTTTGGCAAAACAATAAGAAATGTAATAAGGCCAGACGGATGGAAATTAATTTAGTTTCTTGAAATGCCCAGATTATACATTGCGACGAATAAATATTTACATATATGTGAAATGGATATGATGGAGGAGATCTAACGGATATATAGCCAAGTATGTTTATTAAAGAACATCATTCAGTGGATGCCAATCGTATGCAGTAATCTCCCCACCTGGACCGATTTTTATTGTGTACACGTTCACTAGACTGTTGTCTGTAGATGACCAGATGTATCAAATATCTCGAGCCGCATAGTTGGGGAAAAATTTTACAGAAAAATAATCTCGTGTAAAACGAATACAATATATAAATCATAGCACTATCGAAGCCTATCTACATTCGCGATCTTGTAGCGTTATCCTGTCCAATACCGTCATATCAGCTGCCAGCTACGACACATTATCAGAATCAATAATAGCATTTTGAAACAGCTTAAAAGAAAGGGGTTTTTTTTTCAATAAAAACTCCACATGCCTTTGACTTATTTACTCAGCAGTTTTGGGTCGTTTTGTTAACCTTTGTTTTTTCACTCTTTTCCCAGCCATGACTTTTAACTTCTGTTTTATTTCTGACCCTGTCAACGAATTTTTCCTTTGTGAAAAGAAACTTTTACCCGGGAGCATTGCGTTTCGTCCTCGAGGGATGCTCTGAGGTTTAGGATATGATGGTTTGCACGGGCTCATTCCCAGTTTTTCAAATTGTGTAACGACTGTCGTTTCTAGGTCAGGTTTATCGTTAGTTCGAAGATCTCTCGGCTTGGAGGATCCCTGGCCCCGGCTGTATGTAGAATGACTTGAACGAGGTCGTCCAAGAAGAACATTGTTCACGTTGATATACTTGGCAGTGTGATTCCGTAGACATGAGTTACAGGATTTAGGACGAGCTGGACGGTCAGCCCTTTGCTCCTCTTCTTCAGGAGGTTGGCGCATGCGCTGGTCATAATTGTTGTCCTTACTTCCGCCATCAGTGGCATGATCACCGACATGACCACATTTATCAGGCAGCGAACGTTTCACAGATTGAGAACAATTGCCCGTACAAGCAATTTGCAAGCACTCGAAGCAACAGTTCCTGTCTTTGCCCTTTCCAGGGACTGTGGTGACCCTTTGTGGCTTCGTCTTATTCCCCAACTGCTTTTGCTTCCTCCTCTGTTCAGACTCTACGGTTTCGATTTGTAACTTTTCTACCTCGATGAGACGTTTCACTAAGCGCCCTAGCATTGGATTCTTTGGGAAATTCTGTGGTATACTCCATTCTTCCTTCTTGTCGCACATTACTTTAAAGTCAATACCATTGAACAAATCGGGTAAAGGATTGGCGAATTGGTACTCGGGAATGTCCACATACTCGGCATCGAAATCAAACATCCTGGGATCCCGTCTATCCAATGTGAAATGAAGCAAATCCAACTGTTCTGGTCTCAAAGCCATCTGGGGAATTTGGAGAACACTATCCAGCTTGGGTTCATCACCTGTCCCCGCTTCATCATCCGAACTGTAACTATCCTCCGTATCTGAGACACTACTGTCTATTCCACTGGTGGAACTCGGGTCCGGAGACCTGCTATCCTTCCTGATATCATCGCCTGTGAATTGGTTGGTGCCACCAGATCTAGGTGAACTGACGCTTTCCAGGGAGGGTATTCTGTCTCCAAAAGCCGACTGTGGTCTTCTGTCCACAATGAGATTAGATAAAACCTGAGGGCTTAAGGTGTCATAGGAACACGGGAAACATCCCTCCTCTGCGTTTTCTCCAGGGTGGCGATAAGCCCCAACTGGTACAGAACGAGGTCTGTTGGATCGATTGGATGGCTTGCTCGTTGATAATGCACTGCTGCATCGTGATGGCTTCTGTCTGTAAGTACAAACCAGGTATGCTGAATGCAACTTGAACTACGAGGGTAAAACTGGTAATGCAAATCTGAACATTTTATGATCTTCGCCAACCCGAACACGGTGATGTTTGCCCGAAGGACGATGTTTTACGTTCATCTGATAATAGCCGTCGCGAAACTATCCCCGACGGATAATGGAGTAGGTGGACCAGCGATTGGTTCGTTAAGATCAACGATTCGTTTGGCTAACGCCGGGCGTCAGCCGTTGCTATGCCATTCACTCTCCGTGGTTCGATATTTTCCGCAAAATGCCGAGTCGTGGGGATTCTTATTCAAAACTGACAATCTTTCCCTTCGAATAGGCCCTCCAAAACTTCTATCCGCTTATTCTTTAGTGCAAAATTTCTCCCCCAACCGCTTTTTCGCATTACCAAAGGATTGTTCGAAGTCTATATTTGCTTATCGCAACGTTAAACGAGCTTGTCGGTCGTATCCACGCATGAAAAGATGTACAACAACAACAACGATGCATGTGAAGTGCGCGTGTACATATTACGTTCTACGTCACATCCGCTGCTGTCAGAAAGTCACGTGAATCCTGTCCGTCGAGGATAGTTTCGCAATGGCTATTATCATATAAACGTAAAATATCGACCTTCGCGCAAACATCACTGTGTTCGGGTTGGATCTTCGCCCTTCGCTCGCACATTTTATTCAATTGGGCTCAGTGCGACATTAACCTTAATCTATGAGATAGTCGTTTAGTTGGCTTGTCCAACTGTCTTATTCGAAACTAAACGCCAATCAATATAAGTCGCATTGTCAAGTATGCAAGAGACAATTGCCTCTAATCTCATCGCTGTGAAATTTTAACCTCATTGCATATGAATATTTGCCAAACTTTCATTTCCCACATGATTTCGGAGCCCACACTAATGGCCTATAACAACAGTTCACCGATTTCCTGTCCGGCATATTTCGGGATCTAGCGAAGCTACCACGGAACCCTCAAATTGTTATCTACTGACTCTTTGTTCGGTAGTTTCAAAATTATAGAGTATTGCGTGGCGTATAAAAAAAGAAATAAACAAAAACATTCAGAACTGGATTTTTTCTCCACAGTTCTAGGTTGGACATTACTCTGAGATATGGGCATTTGATTTGAGTACCAAGGGAAAGGAACTTGCGTGTCTATCAAACATGCGTGAGAGAGAATTACTGGCAATAAACTGTGCACGTTATGTTCATCATCGTTAAGGAATTGTACGTCAATGGATGGCAGGTTCGTGGTGTTCTATTCAAAATTAACCATGGTATTCAATATTGATGACATAGGCTCTGCATATAGATATATTTTTTATCATTTAGAAAGTGATCGTATAACAGTATTTTCGTTATTTTGGGATAACACTATCTCAGAATAGCACAAATTCTAGTGCATATTTTCAGCACTAGAATTTGTGCTATTCTAAGATAGTGTTATACCAAAATAACGAAAATACTGTTATACGATCACTTTCTAAATGATAAAAAATATATCTATCCAGCTTTGGGAGCTGTGTCATTACGATCATCAGAGGGGTACTGTATGTTCGCTTTCAAGACTACCGGTCTGCTACCTCCTATTTTTGTGGGAGGCCCGTTGGTCGAGTGGTTTAGATCGCCGACATACAGTGCTGGCGAGTAAGTGCCTGACTCTGGGGTCGCTGGTTCGAATCCCGCACGGGACTCGACCAAATTTTCAGCACTAGAATTTGTGCTATTCTAAGATAGTGTTATCCCAAAATAACGAAAATACTGTTCTGCATATAGATTCTTGAAGGCGGTTGTCAAAACCACAGAGGCCATTGACCTCTGAACTGACTCCACGAATGGAACAATTATGATCTGGCACAAATGTGAGGCACTTATTATTGCTAAGGTACCCGATAACAGACTTATGTCAGCAATTATTACATGATTGATATAATGACTTTATTATCATTGATTTTCTGGAGAACGGTATATTCAATTTAGCGCGAGGTTGAAACTTGCGAGTGCGCTCAAATGAGAGTATAATTATTGTCTAAAACATGTACATGTACAGCAATCAATGGAAAGTGTCCTAATAATATACTTTCTAAAACATACTTCACATAAGTGGGTGTGAAAACGAGTCCTAGTCAAACCACCCAACATGAATGTCATCGAATTGTCAATCAAATTCAAGTAGAATCAACAGATTTTCGAACTTTCATTTACCCACCAAAATTGGTCTCATAACACATTTAGATGGACCGCCTGATGACTGTCGGCGTTGGCGCCTTTGTGAAGGCCAAGTTATGTATGTATATCGAACAATACGGAAAACAAACCACAATCGACTCAAAAGATATAGGCCTGGTTGGCAACTATTTATCACAAGCATTATAAATAAAGAACTAGGCAATTTATTTCCAGAGCCCTCCATTAATGCAACCCAGATTGCCATTTCCCGTCTGTCAGTCTATCCAGTCGGTCACGCTATTCTGAACCTGTTAATTCACCCTTCATGATTCGATTTTCCCCGCTCTGTGAACAACAACATCCTCTGACAGCTAACCGAAGCAGTGTGACTTCCCCAATGTATGTCAGATGCTATTGTGTAAGAACATCCTGGACAAATAATAATATAGTATCATAACGACAAATATAATATTGTCAGCGAAGACGCGCGTTTGTATATTATTATCGTCAACATTTGTTTTGTGGTGTTGGATGATGCCACCAAGCAATCCCTCATTGAAATTGGTCCAATTTTGGCAGCTCTTTGGGACGACCAATTCCCAAAATCGTTACCCTAAATCAAGATTGTATGGCAAAATTGAAGGACATTTTCCAAAAGCATTACCTTGTCAGATCATGCGATTTTCAGCTTCGAAATTTCCAGCTGAGCAACTGGATCAATTGTTAATGGATATATATTCAATTGTTGGTGGATATATATTCAATTGTTGATGGATATGTATTCCTTTATTGGTGGATATATATTCAATTGTTAGTGAAAATACATTTACTTGCTGGTGGATATGTTCAATTATTGGTGGATATATAATCTGAATATATTTCCTGTAATCGTTCAGTATCAATTGGTTTGGTGTACGGATATCGTACACGACGCCATTACGGATTTAAGTGATGAAAACAACATATACTGTGCCTGGTAACTCATGGTTGTATAGTGAAGAAGATCATCTCTCTGATGTCCGCGAACAAAAGAAAATATCAGAATATTCTGCTCTGTCAATACTATCTACAAAGGTGAGATAATGACGTTTTTTATACCTATACTGGGCTGCTTTATTTGAAATAATCTAATATATGCTCAGATGAACAAGACACAAACAAATTCACAATTTGCACTACCAATGCATTGTTCCCAATCTTCTTCGGTGAAAAAAGTACTGAAATCTGTTATTCAAACAATGTTATCCACTGCTCTTTATCTAATTACAATTGACTGTGGCCAAGAAGATGATATTAGGAACAGCCATAAAGGAATGATGAACATCCCAAGATCTTTACACTAAAGCATGACTTTACTTGATTAAGAATGGGGCCAATTTTTTCTATCTAAATATCAAATAATGTCAACGTACCTGCGGTCAGAGTTACAGCTGACCGGTCTACATTGCAACACCTGTGAATTCAAGAGGTCATCTGTGTTCAATGGTGCCCACTTCTTCCTCTGGAACACCTTCAGGCTGGATGCCAACTGCGACCTGTACACCTGCGTCGCATCTTTATTCTGTTTGGCCCAGGGCGTGCCGTCAGGTCGGTACGTTTTCTAATGGTAGAATATATCCATATTAATCAATACAAATCTGCCAAAGAAATGTGAACAAGCCATAATGATTAAACTCACAAATGGCACTCAATTTGACATAACCGAATTTGTATACACACTCGAATAAAACAAATATTCCTTTACCAATATTTCGGGAACAGCACAGTGATGGAGTGCTGTCGATTGTCCGTAAAGGCAATTCAAATTAATGATTTCAGATATCCATATATTACCGGAAATCGAATAATTAGTTTTAGTTCCAACATATTGCTATGTGAATAAGTCTAGTGACGACACATACGCTCTAAAGGTCCGCGGTGAAATGCTCATTCAAATAAGATAGGAAATCAATGCGGTATACCTACTGAGAGCCACCAATGCTTCTCTAGAATCGATCTAATGCTTATCTCCAGAAACAGGGATGGATTTATTCACGTTGATGTTAGTTACTACAGTTGCCATGCCAACACAGTGTTTGTGATGGGTCGCATCCGGGAAGCCACATAGCTATATCAAATGACATATATTACACAATAGGATAATTTGACTTCACGCTTTAACGCATCTGTCAACCACTGGCAACTGCTGACAAAAACAACGTCATTTGTGTTGTTAATAAATACCGACTTACAGTACAGATGAAACTACAGGTAATTAGTTTGACAAATATTGTAATGATGTCAGACGGAATAGCGGTATCAAAACGGCAATGAACGCCATAATATCAATCACCACTTAGTGTCCACCATCTTCATGGCGTCAGATATAGTGGAACCACTTGTGCCATATATACCAGTGTTACACCGATAGTTCAGGATTTTAAAGCAATCAACCAATTTGTTGAAAAGTTAAGGAACGAGATAACGAAATTAGAAAATTTGATTTTTAAAAATTCAAATCACCTCCATATACCCCCTCCCCCCCCATACAGCCATGCCATATCCTGTTTGAAAACATATCGTCTGTATTTTTCCAAATGCCCTGTCGTGGGTCTGAAAAAAGCGCGGTGTACTAGAAAAATCCAGTTGAAGGGTGCACCCTATCATTTTTCATTCTTCGTTGAAGGGTATCAAATTGGTTTTCCTCAGTCGGTTAACATCAGGTGTCATTTGGAAATCCGTTACATATCAATATTTATGTTAAAGTTAGAAATGTGTGACGTCACCAGGGGACATCTCCAAATTTTCAAGTTAGAAGATTTCTGTGCGTAACAGTTCTGAATATGTCAACAAAATTGCATGTGATGTCTTGTTTAGACATCGGCCTTCACCATTAGTAAGTTTAAGCGGCATAGTTTGGGAAATTAACGATCGGTGATAAGAGGTTTAACAAAAAGAGGGTTTCAGGAAAAATATATGCTCAATATACTATCTCTAACTCTGTTGTCTTATGTTTTATTATCACTAGATACTCCTCTCATGTTTACACAAGTTGCTTCAATCGTAGGCTGTTCCAAACTATAACATATTGAGGAAATTGGCTACCAACATTTGAATCCGATTTCCGACATCAGGAGGAGGAGGGGACTGCGCATTCCCTAGGACTTCGCCAGCTATACCTGACGTAGTACAGACTTCGCCATCAATACCTGACGTAGTCCAGACTTCGCCATCAATACCTGACGTAGTCCAGACTTCGCCAGCTATACCTGACGTAGTCCAGACTTCGCCATCTATACCTGACGTAGTACAGACTTCGCCATCTATACCTGACGTAGTACAGATTTCGCCATCTATACCTGACGTAGTACAGACTTCGCCATCTATACCCGACGTAGTCCAGACTTCGCCATCTATACCCGGCGTAGTCCAGACTTCGCCATCTATACCTGACGTAGTACAGACTTCGCCAGCTATACCTGACGTAGTCCAGACTTCGCCATCTATACCCGACGTAGTCCAGACTTCGCCATCTATACCTGACGTAGTACAGACTTCGCCAGCTATACCTGACGTAGTCCAGACTTCGCCAGCTATACCTGACGTAGTCCAGACTTCGTCAGCTATACCGGACGTAGTCCAGACTTCGTCAGCTATACCGGACGTAGTACAGACTTCGCCAGCTATACCGGACGTAGTCCAGACTTCGCCATCTATACCTGACGTAGTACAGACTTCGCCATCTATACCTGACGTAGTCCAGACTTCGCCATCTATACCTGACGTAGTTCAGACTTCGCCAGCTATACCTGACGTAGTCCAGACTTCGCCATCTATACCTGACGTAGTTCAATCAAGAGCCTAATTGGCACTGTTGACTACGTCATTGAAACACAATCTATGCTTCGAACGTTTTACTGTGAGTTGCCGGTGGTCATTGACCTTGCCCGTTGACCTTTTGCCATCTATCTTAGTATTTGGCAAATCGCTTCCCACTAAAGCGTCCATTCACAAAAATGTGATTTTCCAATGTTTTCACATTTTTTTATGCTTGCCATAAGCGTGAGGTATTCCCGATTTTAGATCATATTCCACATCGTTGGACTCGAGTAATGACGCCGACAATGTTTTCCATGCTTTCATGTTTGACGGTGACGTTGACCTTTGACCTTTTTGACCTAAAGTGCTAATTTTAGTACCTGGCATATTGTCTCCTACCGATATATCCACAAAAAAAAAAAAAATTTCGATGATTTTCTGATTTTTAGGCCAAATTGACCTATGCATTAATGTTTACTTTTTGACCTCAGTTTTGGTAAGCGATATCTACTTAGCCCCATAGTTTGCGAGAATACCCTTTAAGGAACTAAATAACGAAAGTCGAGAGAACGACGGGAAGAATTATTCCACAGGACTTCGCAATCTATAGCTGACGTAGCCCAAAAATAGCAGTCTTCATTTCAATACCGCTACACCACAGGGGCTCGTTACCGTTGTAAATTGGTTAATTAGGTTGATTATAGGGGGGGGGGAGTGGTCGAGGTAGGGAATCCATTTATTCCGTACCTCGACCACCCCCCCCCCCTCTATAATCAACCTAATTAACCAATCAACAACGGTAACGAGCCCCTGTGCGCTACACGACCGTGGCTGATCGTGGCTCGATAACAGGTTGAAGTTTTACGTACACTGTAGGACTATGCGTTTAATTCGCCCAGCCCACATGGTGTTATCATCAACCGTCACAAACAGTAAACAATGGCAAGGAATGTAACTCATTAATGGTGGGTGGGATATTGATGTTAACTTCTGGATTTCTGGATCATGAATCTAGGATCAAGTGTAATGAATCGCAAAAATTAAATGCAAGCGAAAATAAAACATGAGCAGTGTGACTAACGTCACAGGACCTACGAAGTACAGTAGGCATTAGGACTCGAACACGAACTGAACTCTTGGAAATCCCCACCCCCAGTTGAAATCCTGCCTATATTAAGATGGGCACTGATTTTCATCATAAATCACCAGAAATTTCCATCAAAAATAGGTCAGCTCAGAACTTGTTGGTAACAATCTCCTAATGCGCCTTCGTTCCAAAATAAATAACGATCACCGATTTAGTTTTACATTTTTTTTTAAGGAAACAGATTGAATAATATAAGTTCACTAGATTTCAAGCTTTACGTGTGAAAATACATCTACATCTCTTTAGTGGTTTTTAGTGCCCTTGTCCAGGATCAAAACAACTTTTTAAATCACATTATTTTCCCAACAATACACCAATTTTTTATATATAGTACTATAGTATAGAAAGGTAGCATTTATGTAGTTTACGGTAATTCAACTCGAGACCAACACCTTTTATGCACAAGATAATAATGATTCTATGTGATTTTCCTGAGCATAACCGGTACAAAGACGAATAAATAGCGTCTCTACATCACGTTGTTATTTAGATATATGAGACAACACATTTTGGGTATCGGCAATCTGATGAATGTACTATTCCGGTTTCCTTGTTTCACATTATATTCTATGGCAGTTGATCGTTGATTTTCTTTATGATAACGTTAAACCACCTCAGCTTCGTTGTGCAAACAGCGCTGAATTTTTGAGGGTATATGCAGTAGGGTATTTTTAGCCGGAGTGTAACTGATAGGCCTACTCATTAAATGCGATAAAACGCTGGAGCAAAACGGACCACAGTTTTCTTGGCAATGATGACATACATAGTTTGGATGTGAAACAGGATAGCCTACACGTTACAGGCTACAGCTTACATATATATAACAATATACTGAAGTGTTAATTATAAATCTAATTTTAATCAGAATTATTTCAGATCAGAACTTGCTGGTAACAATGCCCTAATGCACGTTCATGCCAAAAATCAAGGTTCTAATGTCAACGGTTCTCCTTATTTTGCCGACGAAAGGATTCGGATGGACTGACTCACTCACTCATTACCGGACAATTTGCGATCTGTAGCCTACTTCGTAGGAATATTAATATATGTGTAATGGTAGAATTGAATTGAATTGAATTTATTCTATGAATCTTGGACAAAGACAGATAAATACAATGACATCGTAAATCTCGAAATTATAATATCGCATTATAGTGCGGACTTCAAGATCTTCAAAACAGCGAAATCGCAAAAATAGATACTGTGAAAATAACAAATATTACAGTATATAAAACACTACAACAGATCAGAGGCAATTCATATGTAAGGAATCGAATAATCTTAACCTGGAATGATATATGGTCATTCTGCGTTAACGATATATAATGAGATTTATCTCCAAATTTATTAGTCCAGTGTCATGGGTAATATACATACCCCATTTCCTAAGATATTTTAGCGACTCAGATATTTCACTGGTTATCTCAATTGGGACGTCATGAGAAGCTATTCTTATTTGAACAATTCAACCTTTGGCCTTTGTGATATTGCTAAACCGGTATCGCCGTATATACATACTGAAAGAGGGTATATAATTTAATTCAATTGATTATTCGACCTATGAATCGTGCAGAAGCACTAAGGAATACGCGTAATGTAGGACGATATACTGCATGGTTAAAATGACACAGCTCCGCAAACCACTTTAACTCAGGCCCAGAACGGTTATCAAGATATCGGTAGGTGAAACTTTTTTGCATAATAACGTTACAATGTGACAACAAATAGTATAACTGTATACTACATGGCAGTGTGACTATGCGTCACAGGACCTACGAAGTAAGGTAGGCATTAGGACAGGCACTGAGCTCTTGGCAATCAGTTCATGTGAACAAATTGTACTAAACATGGAATAATTAAATTCACACTACCCATTTCTACAGTATCAGTACTATGTTACTATCTGTAGCAGTTGAAACCCAGTAAAACTTAAACAATTAAAACCAGTAAAGAAATTTGTCTGTTGAATAACAGAAAATATGGCATGGAGATTTGAATGAGTAAACTACTAAACAACTTACATGATACCAACAAAATGTCCCAACACAAGCTGATAAATTCCTTGGGTGGCTTGCAGGACAGCTTTGTTTCACCCTCAGTAAATTTTATCATTGTTGGCCACAGGCTAAGCTGAAGGATGATACCAGATCTTTCTATGTTCTGCTGGGTTATTGCTTCAGGCTGATTTAATTGGTTGATGTAGGATATTTCATCATCAGTGGCAATTTGACCTGAATTTGAAGCCTGCATGATTTGGTCTGTGATGAAATGTTTGGATGTGAAATTGTGTGTATTAAGAATGGCAAGTTGCCTGGTAATAGCAGTGTAGATAAATGCACTAACAAATGATGGAAAGTTAGCATTTCCTATTTCATTATCCCATCACGTTTTGTACTGTGGTATATATACAGTGAAACATACAGCCAAGGGTTCCCAATGGGCATGACAGTGCATTCGCTGAGCTATCAATAAATAACATCACGTTGTTATCTAGATATATGAGACAACACATTTTGGGCATTGGCAATCTGATGAATGTACTATTCCGGTTTTCTTGTTTCACATTATATTCTATGGCGGTTGATCGATGATTTTCTTCATTGATAAACGTTAAACCACCTAGCTTTAACTAATTCTGCTAGGCTGTCTTCATTCAGACTGTACAGCCTACACAGTCCACAGAAAATTTACCGCACATTCTTGTACTCCCAGCCTTATCCCATTTGATGGCAAGTTTATGGGGCTGTTTAATGTCTAAGCTAGGAAATGTTCCAGGGTAGTGGACAGGCATGCAATAATATACTATATCTGCTATACAGGACACCGACCACTGTAACTTGATGTGGCAAGCAGCAGAGTAGAAACCGGCCTTATCTCAGTGGGCTTGGATATAAATCACTGTTAAAAACCACAAGGCTGGGATGGAGCCTCTCTCTGTGTTTGTTCCAAGGACAAGCCTTAACGACTTTTAAATCCACTGATAAGGAGGTCCCATGGCTTCATGGTCATAAAAGGAACATGATACTGTTAAAGGCCACATGGATGGTATGCATTTATAACAATATACTGAAGTGTTAATTATAAATCTAATTTTAATCAGAATTATTTCAGATCAGAACTTGCTGATAACAATGCCCTAATGCACGTTCATGCCAAAAATCAAGGTTCTAATGTCAACGGTTCTCCTTATTTTGCCGACGAAAGGATTCGGATGGACTGACTCACTCACTCATTACCGGACAATTTGCGATCTGTAGCCTACTTCGTAGGAATATAGCCACTCGCGTACTGAAGCGTAGTTATATATTGGATACATCTATGTTATCAATTTGATACATCTTTCTCATTCTTTTCCACAGATCTCCTGCATTTAACAGGAGATGGAAAAAAATCGTCTCTTATTCCGGTAAATAACAGTTCAAGATGGATTTTTGCTTGAATGGTCATTGGAAACTTGTGTCTAGCGAGGATACCTGGGAGGAATTGATGAAAGCTATGGGTAAATACTATACAACATGACGAGCCCGTAAATGATTATATATGACAGATAGGACATCGCAGTCCTTGATGGATATGTAGAATGGTGTATATTCCTAAAAAGGTTCTGCCTGCTACATAGACGGAACCAAACCTGAATCTACACAAATAAGATTTCATATAGTACCAAAATGGTAAAAATGATTCCATGTGGAACAGATTCAGTTCCATATATAACCATTTTGATTGTAGAGAGAGACAGAGAGCGAGGAAGACAAGTTTAATTTTACTTTTTTTCAGGGGTGAACATCATATTGAGGAAGGCTGCGAAGTTTTTGACAATCTATGAAGAACTGAGACAGGAAGGAGACGAATGGATCCATAATTTTACTTCCACATTTAAAAACCAATATCTCCGATATAAACTAGGCGAGGAATTTCAAGAAAGCACTCCTGATGGCAGGAAACCCATGGTAAGGTAAAACTGACCACAGTTGATGGCAGGAAACCCTTGATAATTCAAAATTAATCGTCAATACTAACTAAAGCTGACCAAGTCCGTGATACGACAGAACTAACTACAGCTGATTACAGTAAGGCAATGGTATATATTAAGGCAGAACTGTAATAACTGCTAATCACGCACAGTACCTGACAGAGAAGAGAACAGGCGCGGCGGAAGATCCTTGAGAATGTACCTTGAGAATCCAAGAAATTTCAAAAGCTTGGTCTTTTTTGGATTTCCATTTGCCCAAAAATACACGTTGTGTTTCAAGGATGTTTCGTTTTGACCCCGAGACCATAGCAAAACACCTACACCAAAAGAGAAGTCTTCGAACAAAATTACCATCCGTACATTTGCCGTTGCAGTCCTTGGCGTATATCGAAAGTTTCGCCTATAGTGACCGATATCTGTATCATTTCGCACTTTATGGCAAATGACTCTAGGCAAAGACCGTTCAAAGGTGACAAGGAGCAATCTTGGCCGACACCACGAGTTACAGGAAACAGATCAGATATATAACCATTGACAGTTACACTACTGGAAACATCTGTCTATCGAAGTAATGAAATAGAAATGAAGGAGTGACCGAAGCTGTAAGAACTTAAAACACGAAAAATATATTCGTAACTGACCCGATCAAACGCTTTCTCCTGGTCTAAAGAAACATAGATGTAAGTTATCTAAAGGTAATTAAACTTTGGAAAAAAAATTTATAATTAACATTTAACATGTTTAACAACGAAATTGGTTGCCAAAATATTAATTATCAGATTGCGAAGGGCTTTTGTACATGAGAGAAATATAGCTAAGCGCTAAGAGAGAAACTTTCAACGGCTGGATTACCAAGAATGTCAGAGAACAAAAGTCTGTTTGCCTTGTGAGGCTGTCATTTCCAGGAGATTTATCGGGGTGCATGCTCTTAAGAGCATTGAATAGTTTATTGTGCCCTCACAAGAAAGACTATCAGGTTCACTCACACAAGGAATATCACGTAGAAATACATGGCACATTTGGTGGTTAATGGCTTCGGGAGGTAACAAATCAATATAGAAATGACGACATGTAGACATAATCTCAGACTGAGAAGAGAATGAACTTTGGGGGTGTATTCAATTCTGAAACACGTTTCAATTCAAAAGAATTGAGTTAGGTTTTCTTGATCATTCCAAATTTTGGATTCTGATCACATTCGTGCCCCTGTGGAGGCTAAGAAAGTCCGGTGGCTAAGAGTGTCCGGGTCCTATCTCCCAACCCAGCTAGGACACTTTTCTCCACATTGGGGACAAGTGTCCGTCCTTGGTTGCAATAGAAAAGGATATGAAAAGGGGCACTAATCACCAGGATATTCTTATCCAGCACATCCCTTCTAAAGATTTCGAGTGAATTTCTCTTTGCTGCATGAGTGCCAAAATCTGTTCTAAAAATTCTTCCGGTTGTTGCTTGTCAGCTTTTTGCAAATCTCTATATTTTTCGCTGTAAGTCTTCAGCTACCTTCCTTCTCCTCTGAGCATGAAATTGACCAATGGAATACATATTTCTGTCAATTTACATTTTAAAATCTTACCATTGCAAAGAAATATTCAAGAATCACAAGAACTTTAATAACATCTAGAAAGACTGCATCTTTCAAAACTAAAGCATTAAAGGTGTTCGCTTTAGATGAGTTTTCCCCTTTCGGCGTCGTTCTCTACCGGTCTATTGTGTCGCTCCGAGCCGGTCGGTATATTATGACGTAATGCGCAGGTATTCCCCGTGTCAACCCGAAGAGGACAGTCTAATGGGAATTTCTGGTTCATAGTCTCATACATTTTCAATATATATTTTCATGAACGACCCAGCTATTTATCAACAATAATCAGTTATATTAATATATCTACCTACTCGAAAACTGCCAAAAAGTTCAGCTGAAGGAGGTAACCGAAAAATCAAAGGCGTGACCCCTTGTTGAGGGCCATTTTCTGAATGAAAAGAGAATATGTTTAAGTTGCAAAACTATCAACATTTCCCTCAGCTGCAAATGGAGAAACGAGTATAGCCATATTATGGTGACGAAACACTGAAGAATAACCGTAACTGCTGTGAACCAGGAAGTTTCCGTTTTTGGCCTAACAGACCTTCATTTAAGACAAGATTGACATTATTACTTTTCCGTTCATAGTTACAACTTTTATCTTTACGTTGCTCTCTGACGAGAAAACTAACATGTAGAAATTATATATATGTGTAACAATTAAATTTTTTGCTCTGTTGAATCGTCACAATATTCAACTACTCAACAAGTGGTGTGGCCATGTGTGTGCAGTGGTGTGTGTGCAACTCTTCACGAACCATAATAACTTAAGCGATTATTTGCTTTAGCTTTTCGCTGTCTTTACTTCACATGACTACTGTGCTGTGACGTTCAAAATCAAGATGGGGGAGAGAAGAGAGAAAACAAAATATGATCTTAGGATTCGAACCCAAAAAGTTGGCGATCCTTTAATCTGTAGTTCGACACTTTAACCATTCGGCCAAACAGCTGTTACATTTTTTAGTTTGAGGAATCATTTGCCGAATGGTGGTGAACTATATTCTTACAGTGCATTCCAAGCGTGACATATTTATATATTATGAAAATATGACATTTTTAACCAAAACGATTTTTAAGTATCATTAAGGATCGAACCCACCAAATTTGGATATCTTTGACTAGCTTTGGTTAAAGATGTCATTTTACATACGAAGGAAATTCCCCCAAAGAATATCACAAAAAAAATGCAAAAACAAATAAATGCTTATTTTCTAATACTCGTAAAACTCTTTGGGCTCACTCTTCTTAGAAAATTTAGAATACGAAAATTCAGTATTTAGGAGGCCTCTTCTGCTTAACAACAAAAACTTGTGCTTCAGTTAATAAGTATATGATGTATGCGCACTTCATCATGGGTGTCCATACAGAGTTGCTCATCGGGCTGTGGCCTGAACGATATAGTAACGACACGGGCGAAAAGATGTCGAAACGAGCCGTCGCTAAATAATCGAAGACAAAAACAGTGGTAATATATATTTCTGTTTTTCTGAGTTACTTATTTCAGTCTGTTTAAATACCATACAGGTTGAGGAAGTGGAGTTTGGGAGAAGGCAAAATTAGCATTCTATATGTTCACCATATTTATATTCTATTATTTACGGGTAATCCAAAATGACGGTCGGGGTGTTAGCCAGCTTCCTGTCGTATGCCTGTGTTTGATCGTTTATGCAGGTCGATCGCTTCCCGGGAACCAGATAATAAACTAAGATAATATTCCTCTAAAGCGTGAGAATATTCCTCCAAGACAAAGACGAAATCTGTTCTTCCAACTATCGTACATAAGAGTTATATTCGATATGCTTCTATCTTGCAAATTACCGGTATTCCGTTCATGGGTGGGGAATTTTTCATGATTGGCTACAGAGTACCGGACATAAAGATTGTAACAAGCGATGTTTTCCTCCATGTAAACATTCTCTAGTCTTCTACCTTTTGTTGTTGTAGATCGGTCAGCTCCTTATTGTATGAAAGAATACCATTGATTCAATTCTTTCTCTCATTTGAAATAATCCTAGAGGTAGTTCTGGATACGTGTTTATATATGTCTACACTAGTCTGCTGGTTAGAATGGAATGGCTAATTCGATGGTGTCGGGATCACCGCGTTCATATCACTCTGTTTTCGTATCAGGTCTCAAAATATTATCCCGCCTATCCCCTCAACGGTATGACGTTCAAAGACTTGTTGAGTTACACGAGAATAGTCCGTCCACTTATCCTCCACTGTACCTGATTTAAATCCGACCTCTGCTAGACCCGGTGCACCTGGCTGACTCCGGGCAAAAAATAGCCTCGTCCTCTAGACGACGGCCACCCGCTCGACCCGGTGCCCCTTCTTCGACCCCATCCAAAAGGCACCCTTTCAGAAACGCTCGCACTGTACACCGTACACTACTGACGATACCCAATCGTTGTGTTAACGTTAATCATTGTAAATATCAGCGTTGTTTCAACGTTATAGTGTGACAAAGATAAAAACTATAACCACAAGATGCCAGCAGGAAACTCACCGTAAGACAAAACTAACCATGTCTGCTGGTAGGAAACCCACGGTACGCCAAAACTAACCACAGCTGGTGACAGAAACATCATGATAATACAAAGCAAATGACAGTGTTAAACAAGTTATAAATTACCAAAGTACAAATAAAAACCCATTAGATTAAGTAGTCTCGTCCCTTAATTTTAACCACTTAACTGAAAGTCAGCAAAGCTGGTGTAATTAATTGTGATTAAGAATGAAGAATATCTCGAGTGAATGGGTGGACTGAGAATTGTTTGATTTCATTGCAGTCGACATTCTCAGTGGAAGATAACAAATTAGTGCATAGACAGAGAGCATTAAAGGACAATGAGATAGATGCCACGGTTATAAGGGAGCTAATAGATGACGAAACAATGCAGTTGGTAAGTAACTATTGATTCTACCCAAGGAGAGGTTACCCAATTTTATACTCTCTATCATCAGGATCATGAAATATGGACAAACACTAATTATCATATGCTCAAAAGAACTCATACGATGAAGTGAGCTACATGCCGGTGCATATATGTTGGTTCAATATAATTTTTCAGCCTCTGAAATTAGAATTTTCACCGCGAGATCACATCATTATGGGATCCTCCCATTCAGTAATAAGAACAAGTGAAACTTTCGCTAATATTTTCGGAATCACCTTTCTCCTGTATTAAACTGGTCATCTGGATATATAAATTGTATTTTGACTGACGTTGTGGTATCAGCCTGGTCTTGTTCTTATCAGCTATATACTTGGAGATAATGAACCAATGATACAATGAGTAATTGCAAATCATAAGTTTTCTTCGCAATGTGTAAGAATTGTCCTACGTTTATTGGGCTTTCTGTTATTCTTCCCCATTCGCAATATGTAGAACTGTCCTGCATTAATTAGGATTCTTGTTATTTTTCCACCTTCGCAATGTGCAATCTCAGTAAACTCAGATGTAATATCACGTATACTCCCCTGATTTACCATCTTGGTTTACCTAGATTGCGCAATGTGTAGAACTGGCCTATATTAATTAGGATTCCTGTTATTTTTTTCCATTCGTAATATGTAGGACTGTCCTACATTAATTAGGATTCCTGTTATTCTTCCACATTCGCAATGTGTAGAACTGTCCTACATTAATTAGGATTCATGTTATTTTTCCACCTTCGCAATGTGTACAACTGTCCTACATTAATTAAGATTCTTGTTATTTTTCCCCATTCGTAATATGTAAGACTGTCCTAAATCAAATCAAATCAAATTTTATTTAGAGTCGGGTAGATACAAACGAGAAAACATTAGCTCCTAGAGCTATTTATGCCGACTTTTGCAAACAATTTAAAATAATGGTAACAAAACATGATCAAAACATTGAATTAAATTAACTTAAATCACACTAAATTAAATTACATTAAATTAAAATAAATTAGAACAAATTAAACTAAATTAAAGATTTAATATGTTAGTTAAAAGATATAAAGGTATAAAACATCAAATATCACTGAGGGGTGTAAAATTACGTGGAGAGGATAATTTGCCTATAAAAATGCCTATAACGTCAATTTGCATGCAGTGCATCTACAATTTACGTCCTTCCAGTTGTTCACAAGATTTTTAAAAGTCCTAAAATCTTCAGTAATTCGAAAACCATTCGGCAGATTGTTCCAAATCTTGACAGCTTCATATCTAAATGACTTCAAACCAAACCTGGTGGTTTTAACATATGGCTGTTCACGTATGGCGTCAGATCTCAGATCGTAAATGGATTTCTTAAGTTGAACAAGGTCACGAAGGTAATGAGGACCTTGGTTATTTACAGTTTTAAAAACTTCAAGGGCAAGTGCTCGCGTCCTCCTTAAATGGAGGGTCGAAACATTTGCCCTAACTAACAAAATATCGTATCCACTTGTGAGGTCTTCGAACACGAAGCGTAAAGCTCTTTCTTGTAATCGTTCCATTTTCTTGGTGCATATAGTATCACTACAAAAGTGCCACACAAGTAGACAAAAGTTAAAATTTGATAGGATGAAGCTAAAATAGATATTCTTTCTTCCGTGTAGAGATAAAAGTTTACCAATTCTCTTAAGAGCATTGATTTGCTGGGATGCCTTTTTACACAAATTTGCAATATGTTTGTCAAAATTTAATTTGTAGTCCAGAGTCGCACCAAGAAGTTTCACGGAGTCGCTACAAGAGAAACATTAATTAGGATTCCTGTTATTTTTCCACCTTCGCAATGTGTGGAACTGTCCTATATTAATTGAGATTCCTGTTATTTTTCCAGACTGCCGTGGCTCACTGTAAGGATGGCAATGATATAACCTGTGTCCGAGTATTCAAACGTTATAATCCAGGCAAATGAAAAGCCAAATAGTATGTTCTTGATTAACAGTGTGTGATTCGTTCGGAAGCTAATTAAATGTGTCTACTGTATGCAGATTATACCAAGGAATGCCGAGCACCGCTCCCCATCTTGACTTTCAGCGACATGTTAATGAGGAGCTGGTTTTAATCAGAGTGCTGCCTATTATGCGGAAATCATCGAATTTCTACATATGGATTCACAGACCTTTAGCAGAAAATGGTAAAGTGATTAAAACCCAGATGAAGCCGATATTTGTACAGATTTAAATCACTAGCGAAAATGGCTAGAACATACGGATTGGAAATAGCAACATATTGTGAAGCATTAGAACAATCAAAACTGGGTGTATACTGGCAGCAAGACTTGTAAACTCCAACACAAGTCGAGAAATCCAAAGAAAACCAACGGAAGATCGTTATTCATCGGAATGAATTTAAGACAGGTATGGTATTCATAAAAGAATAACCTTGACAGCCGTGCGATGGTACCATCAGTGAAATAATTGTCTTAACAACAACGATCATGTACACTTAAGTAGACACTGAGTGGATTGAACTGACCAATGGGGAATGATAATAGCAATGGTGGACAACAAAGATCCAGAACTCTATACCCTGAACAGACAATATTATTGAATAAATTTGGATAATATAAAACTGATCACTGAAATTGCCAAATGTTGTTATTTTCCGGTATAAAAAGTCCTCAGACTTCAACATCAACATCCGGTTTCAACATCTTGATAAGACCTAGGTTTGATTCCTTCCTCCGTGAACCGTTCTATCATTGTCGAATCAGACCACACTAATATCCGGGTACTTCAACCTCGACAGTGTCCATGTTATGTTTTCCTTAGGACTAAAACAATAGTTCGAGGGTTGGGACAAGAGTAAAAACAAACTAATCCACCGATTCAACCTGTCGGGTAATGTTCGTACCCCGAATGTATCGGACAATGGGATAGGCTAGCTCTACGATTGGAATGTATCGGACAATGGGATAGGCTAGCTCTACGATTGGAATGTATCGGACAATGGGATAGGCTAGCTCTACGATTGGAATGTATCGGACAATGGGATAGGCTAGCTCTACGATCGGAATGTATCGGACAATGGGATAGGCTAGCTCTACGATTGGAATGTATCGGACAATGGGATAGGCTAGCTCTACGATTGGAATGTATCGGACAATGGGATAGGCTAGCTCTACGATTGGAATGTATCGGACAATGGGATAGGCTAGCTCTACGATTGGAATGTATCGGACAATGGGATAGGCTAGCTCTACGATTGGAATGTATCGGACAATGGGATAGGCTAGCTCTACGATTGGTATGTATCGGACAATGGGATAGGCTAGCTCTACGATTGGAATGTATCGGACAATGGGATAGGCTAGCTCTACGATTGGTATGTATCGGACAATGGGATAGGCTAGCTCTACGATTGGAATGTATCGGACAATGGGATAGGCTAGCTCTACGATTGGTTGATGTGCATATAAATCCCCAGTCACACTGTCAAGAATTGGGTGGAGAATGCCGGCAAATGACCACGAATATTTCAATCTTGTCGATTCGTGTCAATTCGCCTGTAGAGGGCCTCTTCGAAACTGTCCTTCGAATCCCTTACGCATACCGTAGGTTCCTTGTACGACAGCCATAAGCATTTAACAAGAATCATCAAGTATGAAGAACGCCCTACACGGCGTATAAACACGGCAGCCCGTGAACCCACTATACGAATGTTCGATAATCTGCTACGAATAAGCACGTATGCAGTACGATGTGAGTACGAATGCAGTACGAACCTGTTACGCTGTGACACGACACCCCAGGAGGCCACGCGAACCTATATATAAGATCCGTCTTCTTTGAAATGTACAACATACGATGGTCTTCGCGAGAGATCGTGGAGCAATCCTATGAAATCGTACGAGATTCGCGAGGAAGCGTAGCCTATTCTTCATGAAACGTAGCGCCAGCGTGGGTATTCGTAGTACTGTCGCGGTTATTCCTAGTACTGTCGTGGGTATTCGTAGTACTGTCGCCACACATTGTGTTGAATTCTTCTCAATATCGTAGTATGATCGTACACGAAACGTAAAATGCGTACGGCATTCTTGCTGATTTGTGACCGAAAGAACTACTACGACTACCCACGAATATACACGATAGGAGGAGAATGCATGCGAGAACGCAGTAGGATGGTGCCAAGAATGCCATACGTATACCATTTAATCGTACTTGGCCGGCGAATGTTTTGAGCATTTCAAAACGTTCGTACTCCCTTCGAGAATAGGCAAGAACGGCCACGATCTGCGACGAACCCGGCAAGATGCCAGTACGAATTGTCAAGAATGAACACGATTTTCCAGTTCGCGGTGATTCGCCTACTCAATTCTTGACAGTGTGACTGGGGCTTAAAGGGCTGGTGGTTGAATATCGATGAGTGAGTCTTCAACGCGAAACTGATCAAATCTTGCACTCTCGGTCGGCCTTGTTTCATTGAAAATGAAACTGGATAACACCATGTTCTCATACCGTGCAAGTGATCACTAACCGTTGTGATGAAACATAATATCCCGGTCTGATGTCAGTAGAGTAGAGATCTTTTAATGAAATCATGTCATTTAACAATGTGAGGGATAGGGAAAATAATTACTTCCTTCTAACCTCGAAGATCTCTTTACTGTAACCGATTTGCGAACGCCCATCTGCAAGCCAAAGATAATACTCATCGGACATCGTGCATGTTAACATTACTACGCATGGAGTAAATCAATACAGATACTAATATATTCGCTTGTTATTTGCTGTAATTCGTTAATCGTGCTTTCATTCAGCATTAGTAAACATACGGTACTCCGACATACTGAACAGAATGGTGATATTATATTAATATAATGATGTGTTATGGTACCTGGAACCAAAATGCAATATATGGACAGGACTGCCCCTGACTTCCTCCATGTTGTGGATTTCTGTGCTAGCTAAAACTCATTTTACAAAACAACACTGATATCTTATTATATTAATGTAAACATCTTGGCAAAAGCTTTAGTACTAATCTTCTTTCATACCTGAGTATCGGAAGGTTCCAATTTCGATCCAAATTGGAACTTTCCGATACTCAGGTATGAAAGAACATTAATGTATAATGCATAAAACAACACAAACGGCAAGGCTCGTAATCTCTATTTTGAGGATGAATCCATCTTTAGGGAGCCCACAGCAACCCATATTAACAAAAATACCCCAGTGCGAATACAAATTGCCAGTTAGATGACTCATGGTCGGACTTCGTTACAAGAAACATCATTCAAGCTGAACCAAGAACAGCACATCTACAACGGCGACTCTTGAACTATCACTGGCTGTTGCAAAAATGAAGAGATAGATAATCGTCACCTAGACTTGACCAAAGAGAAATTTCACAGAAATAGACATTAAATGAGCAGGACAGAAAATAACAGTTCGGGTACTCCTTGTGAAAACCTGATGCAGAATCTGGAGGATGCTTATGAACGATGTGAAACCCGACCTTATGGTCTGTGGACTGGAACTTCTTAGAGTCAGTGGAGCTTTTACCAGCACTCCTATATGCTCTTTAGTTCCTCTGCCACAATCCACAATTCAAAACAAAGCTGTTCATCCAATAATTCTTTCGCATCTAAAGAAAGCCGGAACCATCCCCACGTAAGGTATGGACTTTTGAAAACCAACTTTCCGCACTGACGACATTTTCCACTGCTCCCCCAATACTCAAATAGTAATCCGGAACAGGTCAACCAAACCAGAACAGTCGCCGTTGAGCCACTGGCTGCAATGAGCGAATCCCCCCCCCCCCATAATGTTCACGGACGGCTCAGCTCTTAAAATCCGGGACCAGCTTTGTAGTTGATGCAATATGCTATATGGAGGACATGGCCTTCTACCCACTCAAATTGAGCGAGCCAGTTGCCAATGTACTAGGATATCCAAACGCCATTCCCCATGTTGTGGTCTTTAGCAGGTGCTACAGAGAAACTTTCACATGTCCACATCTTGTCATTGCATGTCAGTCATTTCTGGTGTTTGATCTATTGAATCTCGCTCGATGGGTCAAGGCCGCATAGACAGTATTCAACAGGAAATCTAACTACACCATCAGGATACGTTGGTCATCGTGTACTGGATCGCTGGTCATGTGAACTTAAATAGTACGATCTAGCTAATCAACACGTGATTGTTGCAGCTGCTAAAGCGACTAGATGACTGGGATCTGTTCAACCATCTCCGACCGCGGTGGTAATGGGCATGGAACATTTCAGACAAGGGAAGGCGAGCTCACGACCTAGTATGTCCTTCTAGTTCCCAGAAACCAATAACATTCGACATTGTCAAAAACAGTGGAGAGCAAGTTTATCCGTGCTATCTCGAGTCACATCAAATTTAACTTTTCAAGCTAAATCTTAATGATAGCCGATTATGCGAGTGTGGTGCACACTTGCATAGCGTGAAACACATTAGCTTCTGTATCATGCAATGGCAGAATTGAGCTTCTGTTTAACAACATCGAGTTTATCTACTCAAGTGAGACGTATAGGGGACATAACTCCCTAATGGGGGAAACTTCGTAAAACAAATCATGAAAAATATTGCTATTTAAATAACATTGGCAAAGTGATTTTCAGTTACCCTAGTGCTAGATGTCTCCAACACACTCGCTACTGGTCTGGATTTGTTGTTTTCTTACATAACACAGAGATAATGTTATAACGCGCAGTGGGGCATACAGAATTCATCATCATCATCATCATCAGCAACATCATCATCATCATATTCTAGGCTTGTTCAGATATGAGGTGAGGTATTTCACTGCGAATAAAACTTCTGAGCATATGCCACATGTAGGTTTACCCTTTTTCAGGACTACAGCGCCACACAGCGGCGAAGAAACACAACTGTAACAAAGGTTATATTTGATATACTCTAATTCTTTATTTTACAGTTATTAACATAATTGGTCACCATAATATGTAAGATATGAAACTGTAATCAATCATGCGTGTAATCATGCCCGCTGTTCTTGTACTCATGCTTATAGGTGATATGCTATTTGTCACGCCCAGGAGGAACACGTCTATCTGTCAATCAAGTATTATCCAATCAAAATCATTCATTAAGTTACACTCTTGAACCGCGAGTTTCAATCCAACTTTCTATAGTTCGGCCTCGGAAACCGGATTGATCACACGTATATACCTTCATAGTTCGGCCTCGAAAACCGGATTGACATGACATGTTTTGGGTATGACCTCTGAGCCAGTCATCTGTAAGTAACTTTATATTTCTGTTATATATAATAAACCATATACTATATTAAACCGTATCAGAATCTCGTCTTGTCACAAGATCCAGTATATTTTGGTATTCTATTGTTGCGAGAGCTCCCGTTCATATTTTCCATCTTCCACTGCGTATCTCTGAATCTCTGCTGAATATAATCTTCCTAAGCTGGGCACAACAGATTAGTTATTAGAGGGAGCTTCGTAACACAACCATAAAAATTTCACAGACCTATGGAGATATCACATCACCCGAGAATCTTAAAGGGTTTCAGAAATATTCATTTTTCAATTAGAGGCGGCGGTGGATCAGAAAGTGCCGTTTCTTATATGAACACATAAGAGCATTATCCTTGTGGAAATCCTCTAGTTCAGCGCTAAACTTCGTTACCTCGTTTGGGACGACGGGACAATTTATTATGCAACTGTCAATGTAGTTTGAAGGATCCAACCTTTGACCGTGGTGATATTGGTATGGATCATTTATAGCCTGTGGTCTACCTGTACCGAGGTTAGGCTAATACACATGCTGATATAGAGGAAAACGCGTGACATAGGCCGACAGACTGCGTGGTTAATACAGCATTCATTCACTACATAACAGGCCCAGTACAAAGATAAAGGTAAGTAAAAACTTATTCACATATGTTGTTTCATTTCAGTAAATGGTCTCTGACGAAGCAAACATTTAAATTCCACTGGACGCTCGTCGTACAAAAACTAATCCAATATCAATTATCATTTTACTATCTTTTCCATCCTTTCCTTAGATTTCCTGCATCTAACAGCATATAATAGCCGTCCACACCCGGTTTAAACAGCCTGCAATAAAAAAGAATGGATTTCTGCTTAAATGGTCACTGGAAACTAGTGTCCAGTGGGGATAACTGGGAAGAACTTATGAAAGCAATGGGTAAGTACTGTACTGTAGGACGAAGCCATAACCGTGAAAGCTGAACTTGTATGATGTGGCCACCCATTGGTTGACGCCGATAACTTCTATAGACGAATGTGACCATGGTGACTACTAGAGCTCTGGTAGGCTCCATGTCGTGATTAGAGCTCTGGTTGGCTCCATGTCGTGACTAGAGCTCTGGTTGGCTCCATGTCGTGACTAGAGCTCTGGTGGGCTCCATGTCGTGACTAGAGCTCTGGTGGGCTCCATGTCGTGATTAGAGCTCTGGTAGGCTCCATGTCGTGACTAGAGCTCTGGTTGGCTCCATGTCGTGACTAAAGCTCTGGTTGGCTCCATGTCGTGACTAGAGCTCTGGTGGGCTCCATGTCGTGACTAGAGCTCTGGTGGGCTCCATGTCGTGATTAGAGCT
>JAVTVY010009385.1:0-43431 GCA_036873755.1 Hanleya hanleyi
GATACGGCAATGTTTCAACCGTCATCGCCCTATTCAAGATATCTACAATTTCCGACTGACTGACCTCACCCGTCTACCCAACTACGTGGAAGCCATCTTCAACGATCAAACTACGGCCTTCAAGTTGAATCTGGCGTTTGGTTATGTGCTGCAGCATAAGGAGACAGATCAAATCCGATACTTTTACCCGAGCAGGAACATCCAGGTATTTGACCAACCGTTTACCATCATTAACCGAGTGTCGCTAGAGACGATGCTGGAGAAACTGGACACCGTGGATCCCTTGGAATGGGCCCAACAACAACGCCCCAACACCAAGTGGACAGTGGAGAAGGTGACCAATGTTACGTTTTGCGTAACCAAGCTGACTGACCACCCCATCGGCTGAATGCTTCACCCATGCACTGATGAATACCATAAAATGCCGTACATACTCTATATGTCTACATGCTGATCGTTGACTTGAGCTCAGTAAGCACTTGTACCTAATGTGACGGTGCGTTAAATAATAAAACATGATGTTTGATATTTCAATTTGTTTTGCTGTGAACATACCAAACATGCCCAGGGCGGTTCCCCCAGCCTGGGTATGATGTAACATTGGGATAATAAACTGTATGAACATTGCTGAACTTGTTGTTATTCAGGACAACGGCTATCCGATTGTATAATACAGAACATATATTGTAGAATACAGGACAGATATGGTATAATACCTCACAGAATTGGTATAATACAGGACATATACTGTATAATACAGAACAGATTTGGTATAATACAGAACATATATTGTATAATACAGCACAGATTTGGTATAATACAGGACAGATAGTGTATAATACAGCACAGATTTGGTATAATACAGAACATATATTGTATAATACAGGACAAATATGGTACAAAACAGGACAGATTTGGTATAATACAGGACAGATATTGTATAACATAGGACAGATATTGCATAATACAGCACAGATATGGTATAATTCAGGACAGATATGGTATAATACAGCACAGATATGGTATAATAGAGGGCAAATATTGTATAATACAGCACAGATTTGATATAATACAGGACATATATGGTACAATACAGGACAGATATGGTATAATGCAGCACAGATATGGTATAATAGAGGAGAAATATTGTATAATACAGAGCAGATATGGTATAATACAGGACATATATGGTACAATACATGACAGATACTGTATAATACAGGACAGATTTGGTATAATACAGAACATAAATTGCAGAATACTGGACAGATATTGTATAATACAGGACAGATATTGTATAATACAGCACAGATATGGTATAACACAGGACAGATATTGTATAATACAGCACAGATTTGGTATAATACAGCACAGATTTGGTATAATACAGGACAGATACTGTATAATACAGGGCTGATTTGGTATAATACAGGACATATATGGTATAATAGAGAACAAATATGGTACAATACAGGACAGATTTGGTATAATACAGGACAGATATTGTATAACATAGGATAGGTATGGTATAATACAGGACATATATGGTATAATGCAGGACAGATGTGGTATAACACAACAAAGATATGGTATAATGTGTGACAGATATGGATGGTCCATCTCTACACCAAATACCTTCCTTCACTGCCCCAAAATGCCCACTTTCGCTACTACTCCTACTGATGACGTCACCGATGACGTCACAGATGACGTGAACATCCCTCAAATCGATGTACACCCCGAGAGCTACAAGATAACACCTCCCACGACACAATCGGACCAAGGATGGTTCCTCTCTACCCCAAACACACCTCCACGCACCCCCAAAATGGCCACTTTACTTACTACACCCAACTGCGCATGCGCAGATTGACGCGACTTGCACTTAAAAACACGCCATTCTGACTCTACTCCACACAAGCTTCACTTTGACACCTCCCACGACCCATTTGGACCCATAGTGGTCCATCTCTACCCCAAACACACCCCCCCCCACATGCCCCTCAACATGCCTGCTTTCTATACTACGGCCAGACTGCGCATGCGCAGACTATTGCACACGGACGAACCATTAGTCGATACATTACAAACTCCACGGGAGCTTCAAAATAAGACCTCATACGACACCATAGGATCAAAAGGGGCTCACCTAGACCCCAAAACGTTCACCCCGTATGGACCTATACCTCCATAGCCATGCAGTATAGGCCTATGGGCCTACCCAGGCCTCGGTGAACTTTTCCAAAAATTTCACCGTTTCGCTCCGAGACCCTTCCCATCGTGTTCTAAATGACTAGACGTGAAAAACAAATCCAAGCAACCCATATCACAATGAACGTGTGTGAATTTCCCAGGTTGAACCTATACCCCCATATAGCCAGTATAGGACTACATGGGGCTATATACAGACCTCGGTGACTTTTCCCAAAAATTTCACCGATTCGCTCCGGGACCCCTGCCATTGTGTTTTTCTCGGGGAGACGAGAAAAACGAGACCCCACAACCCATAGTAACACTCACAAAAAAAATTTACCACCCCTCCCCCCATATAGCCAGTATGAGCCTATATACAGACCTCGGTGACTTTTCCCCAAAATTTCACCGATTCGCTCCGGGACCCCTCCCATTGTGCTTTTCTCGGCGAGACCAGAAAAACGAGACCCTACAAGCCATAGTAACACCCACAAAAAAAATTGATCACCCCTCCCCCCATATGGCCAGTATGAGCCTATATACAGACCTCGGTGACTTTTCCCAAAAATTTCACCGATTCGCTCCGGGACCCCTCCCATTGTGTTTTTCTCGGCGAGACGAGAAAAACGAGACCCCACAACCCATAGTAACACTCACAAAAAAAATTTACCACCCCTCCCCCCATATAGCCAGTATGAGCCTATATACAGACCTCGGTGACTTTTCCCCAAAATTTCACCGATTCGCTCCGGGACCCCTCCCATTGTGCTTTTCTCGGCGAGACCAGAAAAACGAGACCCTACAAGCCATAGTAACACCCACAAAAAAAATTGATCACCCCTCCCCCCATATGGCCAGTATGAGCCTATATACAGACCTCGGTGCCTTTTCCCAAAAATTTCACCGATTCGCTCCGGGACCCTTCCCATTGTCATTTTCTTGGCGAGACGAGAAAAACGAGACCCCACAAGCCATAGTAAAGCCCACGAAAAAAATTGACCATCCCCATACAGGCATTTTCCCTTATATTGTATAATACAGACCCCTATTGTAGGGGTAAAGTCCGTGTTCCGCATTTTATATTTTCGGGAAACAATCCTAATTTTACATGCACCCACCCCATTGACTGAATAGGCAGGCCCCAATAAGCCTGGGGACCGATATTAGCCCTTTTGGCTAGAGTTGATAGGTGTTTTTCCCTATTTTAGGGGTAAAGTCCGTTTTCCGCTTTTTATAGTTTCTGGAAAAAATCCTGATTTTACATGCACCCACCCCATTGACTTGATAGGCAGGTCCCAATAAGCCCGGGGACCGATATTAGCCCTTTTGGCTAGGGTTGATAGGTGTTTTCCTCTATTTTAGGGGTAAATTACAAGCGTCTAGTCCGTCATTCATAATCCAGCCGTCGTCCATTAGAGAATATCCGCTTCCATAATCCAAAGACCTATTCCATTTTCCACATAACAGTATTAGCACCAAATTCAAAAAGACAATCATAGTATACATAAACATAGGCTTGTTTCCTGCAAGAGAGAAACGGTCAACAATTTTCAATGATGCCGGCAAGACATCATGATGTTCCAAAAATATCAAATCCGTATCGCTGATCAGTATTCTTAATCCGTAATATTCGTTATAGAGTCGTCATCTAAAAAAAAGATGTATCTCAGTCACGCTTTGATTGTGACTGTTCATATGAGTACCATGAGGATCTTGAAGTACATGGGTTCATACGGCCCCCAGCCCCGGGTTAAGCAGAATTAGACACAAGTTACGAAACGTAGCGCCATAGATCTTGCACGCTACGTTCGTATTTTGCTATCAGCATGCGATATGTATCGCCAAATTTGAGAAACTTTTGAGTGGAGGCGCTTGGTGGAATAGCCCTGTTTTATAAGTTTCTGCAACAATGTGTTGTGACGTTGATTAAAATCATCACATTTAACACAGGATCTAGCAAATGCTACTAAGCGAGATATGTATACGCTATATGCAGGTCCCACTGGAATATTACTATCCAGAAAGGGATAGTTTACGATGTCGAAATTGTAATCATCTCTTTTGTCATAAAGTCGACGAGAGACAATGCTCGCTTCATTTTTATAGAGATAGAGATCTAAATAAGATGTGCCTGTAGGGCTATCTGTAGTTTCCTTCAAATCCAGTGAAGGTGGATATATATCCTTCACTGCGTCATTTATATAGCGATTATCCACAACGAGAAGATCGTCTATATAGCGTTTGGTGAATGAGAAGGAACGGGCTTTGAATGGATCGGTTTTTGAAAGCGCCTGCATATAGTCATATTCATAAGAGAACAGATACAGGTCAGCCAACAGGGGTGCACAATTAGTACTCATTGGAATACCTATATGCTGCTGAGATATTGTGTTGCCAAATTTCACATAGATATTTTTATGAGAAATTCAAGCAACTCTATAAACAAAGAAACATCCCATGAATGATATCTCTTGTATGTAGTAGAGCTAAAGAATGCTTTATGGCTTCCAACATTAATATATCTACGATCAGTTTTCTTGAACACAGATAGTATTAATGAACTGAGACGGTCCATAAGGTCCTGATGAGGGATTACAGTATAGAGAGTCGAGAAATCCCATGTGGATACATGTCTGTACGGTATGTGACCTTTAGCATCAAGTTCTTCCGTAAGACATTTTGAGTTTTTCAATATCCACATACATTCAACGCCAGAGTTCTTGAAAATAGTGGCGCAATACCTTTCCCCAAATGCTTTTACCTCCTGAAGGGCCCTCGTCAATAGGGTTGAAAGAAGCTTGGTGGTGCAGCTTCTAGAACCAGCTATGAATCTAGCTTTGTATGGTGATTTATGCATTTTGGGAGTCCAGTATATTTTTAGTATGTCGTTATGATTGGTTGGAAGACCTCTTTCCCTGAGAAACTTTTTGTGATTGTTAAATAAATCTTCCAGAGTAAATGCAGTTTGGGAGTAAGTAGACGTATTTGATGAAGATATGTCTACACTCAATTCTTTAACCAGCACCTGGTAATAGTAATATTTACATATGAATATTATATTATTCGGAGCTTTGTCTGCTGGGACTATGACGAATTTACTCTGGAGATTTGCTAGAACTTCTTGCGAATGAGGTTTCTCAGTACTTGTTTTGCTTGGGGAAGAGTACTTCTGTCAATATGGCGGATTGTTTCAACGACCTTGCTCTTGGTGAGGTCCAGCCAATCAGCGAGTACTGTAGGTTCAACTTTTTCTCGCTTAGACCAATCAATAACGTACTGTTCCAATGCAGACAGGACTATCTTCTGGTCGGCCTTCAGATTTATTCTTCTTGGCTCTCTATATTTAGATCCCTTCATCAGGAGTAATTTCAGATCCGTATCACTCACCACATCAAGGTCACCAGTCACAATATGTTTGCATGGTATATAGATAAAGTTCGACGATTCACAATCACAACTATAGCCTCCTGACGTGTATAAGTTCCACTCAAACTCCTGAACAGTCCGTGTTCCGTTTTTTATAGTTTCGGGAAAAAATTCTAATTTTACATGCACCCACCCATGACTAGATGCCCCTTCCCGAATGCTTCACTTTGATACCTCACTCGACCCAATCGGACCATGCAGCGTATTTGAAGTCTGGCGACTACTTTTTCTCCGGGGAAGCTTTTTCCCACGACCGCATCACTGCCAGACCGCATCACCGCGAAAGAATACATGCCCAGGGGCCCTTTGCCGGAACTATAGTCCCCCAGAGTTACCTTACCCCTAGATTGGAACTCTTCTGTGCTGGAGGTAGTTTTTGGTCTCTTGAGCTGGTGGCGCCCCCTGGCGGAACTCCCCGTCATCTCCCCAAGAGTTATCTCCCCCGGCAAAATGAGGCTCGAAATCCCCTCTCCCTACTACTCACGTATACGCCCCTGGATCAGGTTTCCAGGACACGTATCTTGCAACTGAAAATTCAATCGTGATGCAAACAAACTGATAATTGGAGTTCTCAATACAGCACAAACTTAGCAGAAAATAGTAGGACTGAGTTTCCATTCTTTATTATGATGGTCCATTCTCGATTGCCTTATCTGCCGCATCATTCTTGGCAGAAGGGAGATACCGAAACACTCACTTTTCTTTCCACCTCGCTTATTCAGCTTAGCGACAACTGTGGTATTATCTACATCCATGTCTCCTAGTGAGTTCTCGCGCAATCTCATGTGATCATGTAGTGAACTACAGCCAGGTAGAATACAACATCAAACTGACAGCATTGCTGTTGACAAAGCTGTTAAACATACACCCTGCATCAATCTATCCCCCGAGCGAATGTATCAACTGGAAATAAACTCGTCATTCGGCGAAAGTCTATGTACTAAAGTCAGTCTATTTTAATTAGTCATCTACTTTGGGGCTTGTTAAAAATCAATAATTAACTCTTTCTTTGAAGCGTGTGTCGCAAACTGAACTCCATTACTCTGTGATATTGATAATATACCACGCTTGAAATAACTTAGTATTTCTATCCATACAAAACGTCACTAAAGTTGTTTCATAATTTCGTATAGCACACTGTGTGCAGGGAAACAAGCTTGAATGATTTCACTTATCGGGTGTTCCGTAAGGATATACAAAAGTCAATTATCCCTCTGTCTTTCGAACAGAGGGATAATTGTCCTTTTCCAATGATATTCCAAACCACGACTTTTTCCCTGTGGAAAATTAGGTTGTATTTCTTTATTTTCTTTTCTCAATATTGTACATGTACAGTAAATCTTTCCGAGCTCTATGAAGATAAATTTCTTTCAACTAAATACAGATGAAGTTTGGTCATTATGGAATACTGCTCAAATCACTCATAATTAAATGTGTTATGCTAATGTTAGTTACCATACCAATCAAAAATTAAATATGCTTATGTGTGGAAGTATTAGAATAAGATGTTCACTGCTGAATGACCGATTAATATTAAGGAAATAGAACCCTAATTTGAATGTCGGTAACTTTAGAACTTGATTAAGTATAGCATTTATATTTGCACCTGTATATGCCTATGCGTTACTGGTTTGACCATTGTACTATTGTTGGAATCTCACTATCTACAGGTCACAAACCACCAATAACAATTGTGTTCTTCTGATTACTACAATCAATTTATTTGAATTCAAATGAGTGGTTTGTCAAAATTAACTTTCAAATGTCCTCGCCAATAACTTCTAAAGTATTCCTCAAAAATATTTGAACTTCCATATTCTTGAAATTTACCATTCAAACAAAAGAGCGGCTCATTGTTTTTAAATTTCCTCATGTAAATGATTTTATGACAGTTCAAAGTTCAGTAATACGTACAAATCTAAAAATGTTACCTCTTCAACTAAATCACAGGCCTAGGTATCTTTAGCACGGAGGCAAATTGACGAAAAAATGTTAGGCAAACGTATTTAGTTCTGCTTATGTCGACTGTTGGTTCAAATTTCATGTCTTTACGCGAAATAACAAGAGAATCTGAAGAAGCACAGTAGTTTTTTTAACGAATAAATAAAATCAACTGGGGCAAGTCCAATCTCTCTTAATTTGCAATATTATTTGCTACAGTTTGAAGAAAATTAATTACGAGATCATTTGATTATCATGTGTCAGATAAACAAGGGTGGATCATCTGAAGTGCCCGTCGGATAATCTATACAAACAACACATTTTCAAACGCTAACTTTACGTCAAAAGTAAAGCTTTTTCATCACCAACCTATAGGTTGAATATTGTTGTTTAACATTTTGGATAAAACCTCTTGCAGATAACGCCACCTTAAAGCGGCAAAATATGGATCTAATGGAATATGGTACAACAGTACATCACGGGATATCTTCCAGTTTTAATTTAGCGCAACATATATAGGTAATCGTAACAGATAAACTAGTAAATCGTTTGTGCAACGAAAAGTCGAATTTGACCCAAGGATATAGCATGATAGGTTTCATGGCCCTAGTTGGGAAGCTGTGAATAATAACAAACTTCAGGAGTTCAACTAGAGGCCATGGCCACACTTGATCCCATCGGCCTAGTGTGAACTTGCCGTCCCTTCAGGAGTTCAAAAAAACTGTAGGCTATACTCATCTGAACAGCCGAAAACGTTTCGATCAAACCATGATCAGGCGATGTAGAATCGGCCATATACGATTAACTCACGAACATTTACTAAAAAAAAGAGCCAGTCCCAAGGTGTGTTCCATGCCACGATGATCTCACAGTGAAACATATTCTTATCGAATGCATAGATTTTAAGATTGTAAGAGATGCTTTTTGTCGAGCAACTACTTTGGGAGATATTTTTACTCGGGTGAGGGAGAATTGCATCTTGGGTTACTTGAGAGAAATCGGGCTTTTACATAAGTTTTAATGTGTGTATGTTTTAATGCGTTGGATTACTAAGTTAGTGACTTGAGTACTTAGAATTTTGTTTGATCGTCGCTATATAGCCGAAATATTGCTGAACGCGACATCAAACCTTAATTCTCTCTCTCTCTCTCTCTCTCTCTTTAACGGGTAAGAAAAATATTTACATGCCCGTAATGCCGCCCCCTCCCCTCCCTCTCACTTCCAAGGCCTGTATATAACCTCAAAAAGCCCAGGCCAGGTTGATTCAAAGATTCATTGCTATAGATCGCTATTGTCTTCAGCATTCCCTTGTATAACAGCTGCTACTTCAGAAATTTCTCCTTTGAAGTAGCAGGAACGCAACTTGGTTGGGTCGTGCTTAGTTGGTTCGTCGCGATACAGCTGATATATTGTTGAAAGCGACGATAAATTCTATTCACTCACTCACTCACTCACTCACTGTTTATCTGAATATTTGTATATGACATGATCTCATTAAATTTATCTGGGTGTGCTTGAGTGTACTTTAAATAATGCGGCGTTGTCAATACTGCTCATGGATGAATACCGTAGAATACACAACATAACTCCTGTATTTTTTTGCGCTGAACAGGGAGTAAATTCGATGATCAGGGCAAACAAGTACATTTACTACAGGGTCGTGATTTGCGTTTTGTTGCCCTCTGTAAAGTGCATTTATTTTCATGAAAGCAACTCTGCATGCAACCATTATGTTTTCTAATGCTGATAAGTCTTTTAGTTCTTGAGAAATAGGGGACAAATCCATTTTTCTACCAAAGTATTTATGATAATTTTTGCAAATTTAATGTTTTTGATCTGGAGTGACCTGGGTGTTATTAGCTAATGTCAGTGTATTTTCACACATATAAACCGATGGCACAAGGTGCAAATATTTCAAGTCCATCTTTAGCGTCTTCTTTGAAGCGAAAAATACAGGACGTACACACAACATGTTGCGTGGTGTAAGTATTGTCATGGAGTAATGTTCCTTTTAACTGGAACTTCGTCCTTTTCTGTAGCCACTTCAGTTCTACCAGGAATTATTTGTAGACGCAACCATTTTCCATTTTGAACAGTGCCGTCTAGCTAGTCTACGGTAAGGATGAATATTATGCATGCTTGGTGGGTCATTTCACTACGTACTAGATTATATACAGGCAAAAAGTTAACAAAAGTGGCCAAAATTGAAGCAGATAAAAGATAAATCGAGGAACATTTCTTATAGGGAAAATAGATCAGTGACAAGAAAGCAGAATAGGATCCATTAAGAGATGGTCTTTATGTCACTTGTTTTTTGCTGATGGACAATGCATTCTCTCGGTCGTTTTAATACACTGAAACATTTCTTATGTCATATGGTTGCCTTTTAGTCACCAGACGTCGTCAATTTTCCCCATCTCTTGCATATCGCTCCAATTTACCAACGACTACATTTGATATATAGATTAGTGTCAACGAAAAAATTAGTTTCCCTTTATCTTGATAAAGTTGGACGCTTATTTTTCATTACGTTATTATTTACTTTAATTATTCATCGAAGTTATTTTTGTCTGGAACATGCCGATGGTCGTGCAGATTTTTTGACTGCTTGCCAATCTGTCACCGGCACTATGATACCGTGACCCTGATTGAACTGGGGTGCGTTCCATTTGGTATTTTTGTTAGCGGTCAGACAGTCCGTTTGCCTCACCATTCACAGTTTTTGCTGTATCGTCAAGTGATGCAATGCGATCAATGGAAAGAACCCTATTAGCATAATTAATGCGCAGTGATCAGTCCTGCGAATGACCCCATTGATGCTGTCGAATCGTGAATCGGCTAGTTGAAATATATTAACAACTAAGTTGTAGAACCTCATAAACAATTATATATTTAGATAAATAAACCGAAAGCCTGCATTTGGACGATATAATCAGTCGAATCTGCTGCTGGGTCGACATCGGGCCTTACAGACTAGTCTTTTGTGTTAAATGTCGTCATTTACATCTGACGACGATACAGCTCACCAATCTCCAATGTACGAGTTGTCACAGCGAAACAGCTCACCAATTACCAGTATACGAGTTGTCAGAGCATTTCCATCATAGCTCTCTAGATTTGTATCTACTACCACTTATGCCGGTGCTAGGGGCCGTGTGGTCATATCATCCAAGTTACCACATGAACAGGTACAATAAAAGCGTACCTGAGATACAACACATATCACGAATCGTTAGATTCTTGGTATGTGCTTTAGAATAGGTTAACCAGAAGACTATTCTGTAAAGGAGAAAGGCCGAGTAACTGTACATTCGTGAAAAAGAATCGACGAGGCGCGAAGCGCCGAGTCGATTCTTTTTCACGAATTTACAGTTACGAGGTCTTTCTCCGACTTAAACGTTAGTCCAACGATAATGTATTTACTTCTTCGTCTTACACGAAGAATGAAATGAGCTATGCCAAACCGAACAAATTGCCATGATATTGGCCCAGGTAATTACATGTGTGGAACCATTCGAACAAGAACTGCAAAGGGCCAAGTACGCACACTGTGTCCGATTGACGGCGTCCTACATGATGGACAGTCCATCACATGGGAAGGAATAAACGCATACGACTACCTGGGCTGCTGTTTATCTATTCAACACAGAAAAATCATCCCCCGATGTCGATGGCGATAAAAATCTTACACAGTGGCCGTATTGTGTAACACATCATGGTTGTTTCAGGACAAACAACACATTTGCACACGAAACAAAACTTCCACTACCCGTTTGACTGGTCCGAAACTCTCACGTTATCGTTACAAAAATTTGTAACCAAAAAAATATATGTAATTGATATATACGTGTCACAATCTACAATACGTGAAACGCATATGAAGCAAAACATGCAGACATACAAATTACATATCCATATGTCGATACGCATGATCTCATACCAGGCCCATAATTAACGGAATATCTGACAGGAATTCACCTTTACCGGTACACATTTCACGTGTACCCACACATATACGTACGGCAGAAAATTAATGTGTTACGATGTATAGACGCGTCATATTTTGACTGCTTAGTCTGCAATCAACGCCTAGCAGGCGACAACCAAAGATTAGACCTATATTTGAGACGTTCGTAAAGTTAGACCGCGGTTCGCAGTTCGTTATTCGGGACCAGTCATTCAGCGACTCATAACAACGCCCCTAGCAACGCCCCCCTGGCGTCAGATTTGGGATATGAATATGCAAAGATATAGAGCATGACATTCTCTCTTGCTATGCAGAGTTTGGAGTTCGATGTAGTCCTAATAAAAAAAATACAGATTTCCATATCTGAAGAAATAATTGCTGGTCTCCTTGAATAATGAACTGTGAACCGCGGTCTAACTTTATGAACGTTATTTGAGGCAGTCGGTCTTTTAATGTATGTATCAGAAGGCATGTAGTGTAACGCTCACAACAAGAAATCGCGGCCGAATTTAGAGAAACTACAGCCCGCGACTCTTTCGATACCCGTATTCCACATGTCACAATAAACGTTAACATAAATAGAACACTTTTCGGAGTTAAAGATTTATGCCATTCCTAGATGTATATGCAATTTGCACATTTATTACATTGTATTCGGCATGGTATCTTTCTGGGTTGTGTTTTTTTTTTGCTCGTCTACTTTGTTTTCCTACAGAACATTACTTAATTCCACCTGTTAGTTCCGGCGGAATTGAATAAGTCCAATTCGCTTGTTGCAGTTCTGTTTGGGTTGGTCATTTGTACATTTCAGGAGACCGACATCGAGTAATCTATTGCCCCATTTACTAGTCGTTCGTGTCTTCTTACATGCGTTACCTGACGGACGTGTTTCTCTCCAGAAAAAGAATGTACATTCGTGAAAAAGAATGTACACTTGCTGTACATTCGTGAAAAATAATGTACACCTTTAACAATAGTGTGACGTCACAACTAGCGTTTAAGTGAAGTCATGTGACGCAGTCAGTATGTCGGTACCTCTTTCCACTTCCCTATGTGTTGTAATTTTACCTTGTTTTTGATCACAGTACACCTTAATTAGTGGACTATGTTTTATGTACAAAAAATATGTCTGCTTGCCTCGCAACTAAGATTTCATGTATCTATAACTATATATCTATAACAGAGTAATTGAGTGGCTACAAAACAATCACTTCCATTTAGCTTGTATAAGATTCCGTCCAATGAGACTGACTGTTTTATCGATCGTCGAAGCGAAGCCAACAGCTAACTGCGAGTTACCCGCTATTTTGTGACAAAGGTTGACAGTTCTCAGACAATTAAAAAATGATGGCAGGCTCCTCAGTGCACTGGGTTACGTTCAATTGGTGGAATATTGGAGATACTATCGGGTGCAGAACGAATCGAGACAATTTTGGCTGGGAAATTGTCATAGAGGTTTGAACTGCAAATCTGATGCTGATCGTAATAGAGCTGACAAACGTGAACACCGAAAATGATAAATACATTTCTGGTTCAAACTTCGCGAGTAAATACACTATATAACCAGACATCTGGGATCCGACTCCTATGCGCAAATTGCACTTGGGAATATATGAGGGGGGTGGGATGCAAATTATTCACAATGGCTTGATTAGCAGTGTGCATCTTTTTATATATTTTTTTTTCAAGAATATGATTATTTACCACCTTTTCATACACCACATAATAAAAATATTTATATTAACAACATCGACGAAGACACCCACTGCTAATCAAGCCACTGTGAATTCATTGCATCCCGTCAAATTAAAAAAAAATAAAAATGAAACACATGTGGGTGCGGATCAAAGGTACAGGTTTGTCATTTGTATTTTCTTAATGAAAAATGATGACTTTTTGTTGTTGTTGTCTGTATACGATCCTCCTTCGTGATCACCTTGGTAACTATGTTCTTAGTTCATTATGAACAACACAAAAAGTTAGCACTTTGACGTATGGTGAGGGTTCCAGGTTCCAATTCTGCCGGCTTCTTAAAAAATTCCATTTTATTAAATGTGACTTTTACTATATCACAGAGTTTATGGCTAAAGATGACAGGCTCTTGAGAGTATCAGAGACATCCAAAGATCAGAGATTGATAGGCAGTTCAGCAGTCTTGAAGTTACATAATAAAAAAAAATGTTACGTGTCTAAAATATTTTTTTGTTTATTCCAAATTTTCCTGGATGTTACTGTTGATTTTTTTCTTCTTTTATATTTTATTATTATTTTTTATAATGATCATAGTGCTCATTGAGTACTTTCATCTTTCTTTCAATTAGGATCTACAGATATTTGAACTAAAGGGTATTGCATGTGATTATTACAATCACGTTGATATAATGTATAAAAGCAGGATGCACCAAATCACAAGAAAAATTTCAATTATAAAACAAATTTCACCAACCTCAATTTTGCCGCAAGCTTGACGTCAGGGTACTTGGTGTCGGAGTCTTTGAAAGAAACGCGCCATTCTGGACCGAATAGCTGAGTTTGTCAAAATATAAATTAACGGGTTAACCGCGGAGTTGGCGTAAACAAAGATGTATGAAATCACGTAAACAGGGAATGGAATGTAATCACATTCATATAGTGGCCAGATTATATAATACGGCACCCAACAAATAAAAAGCATCGAGATTATCACGATCGTGGTCATGGAACATTGATTGTTCTGAGATTTTATCTGAGACATTTCGGAGGTTGATCCAGCAGCTGGAGGTTTGATAGCTTCAGAAACTGTCTGGGTGATCTTGACGTTAATATCTCTCAGAAATAGTTCACATCTTCCACTTGGCGGTCTTGCATGCACTGGTTGTGTCTCAGTCGGGTCGTCGCCGGGAAATATGGAACTGCTATCCACTGTGCGGTTTCCCTCCTCAGTGTCGTCCTTGTGATTTGCACTTTGACCAGAGATTCTTGTTTCCTTCTCCGAACATCCCGGTACCCATGGCAAGCACGTTACATGCAGGTCAACTTCTACAGGCTAGGGAACACCACCTCCAGCTCGTTAGTTCTCATATTCCTGTGGTTAATTTTGGTCAAGAACTATGTATAAAACATCAATAAAATATTTTATTTCTCTGCACTGAAAGAATCAGTTGTTTTGCACGATATATTTTTATGGCAAGTCCGGGTAAACGGTTCAACCGTTGCTGCACGCGCAAGCCAGGCAACACTGCTTGTTTTTGCAGCGGGGATAAAATGTACCACCCGCGCTCAGAGAGAATCAGTCTTGCGCATTTGTTAATTATTTCTACATTCAAATATATCTCCTGGTTAGAATTGAACTCAAAACATTCGTATCGGAATTTGTTGTGTAATAATTTACCGCTGGGACGTCTTTCATCCCGAGTCAAAACCCCGAGATTGCGCAATCGAGGGGTTTTGACTCGGGATGAAAGACGTTCCAGTGGTAAATTATTACACAACAAATTCCGATACGAAGGTTTTCTCTATGTGTGTTGTGAATCCTTAAACAATCATGCAGTTAAACGATTCGATCTAGGAGTGTGAGTCTACATATTACAAGAAATGTGGCGAAAAAACACACATAACGATAACGACCCTGACAGCTAAGTATTAAGTCGTACGACGTTGGGTATTACAGGTTAATTTCTCTGGCATTCTTGCATTTACCATGTTTAATATCCCATGTAGAGGCGTTTATTCTATTAGACCTCCACGATGCTCATTCATTAACATCAGATTAGTTGTTTGAGCTGTTCTGCCATCCCAGCTATCGAGCTAGCCGCGGCTAGGGGCCGTGTCGATACTTCATAGTCTCCACATGAACATCAGCAATAAAAGCGAGGCTGAGATACCTAGGCTACGTCCCAGAATTCACCGCTTTCTCGGGCCTGAATGTTTGGTGCCGAGGGATGATTTCCTGTAGAGACATATGGTTGCTTTTTGTCGCCAGACGTCGTCAATTTTTCCCACCGCTTTCGTGTCGCTCCAATTCAGTATATATTCAGCTAGCATCCTCGCCGCGAAAGATATTGCAAGGAACGCATGTTTGGTACATAACGTTCCCCGGCTTTCCTTTCTAAAATCGCTTGAATGCACTGCACTGCACCTCTGCTCATCCTTGCCTTGAAAATGTGCAAAATTGATGGGATTCCTTGTATATGAGACATTGGTTTCACACGTCCAGGTAAACCTTAAATCCTCGCGGAGAGTTCACCTGAAACGTATTGGTGATTTGAACGAGTTCTGAAGTATTTGCCTCTATTATACAATCTCGTACTCGTAATCTCGTTAGCATGCGGTTCTGTCGAAAGATGTCGATTTCTCTCTGACATCAAAATAGTTTGACCACATTTACGACCGTAGGTCAGCAAGTCCGGTTACTGGACTTACGTGTAACCCACGAAATGATTTTGGGCATTTCTTACTAACATCCAGTCACAAAATCACTGTTAAAGGTAGATCTACCTTCATAAATATGTATTAGCAGACTAGAAGCCAAGAATCCTCCATTTCAGCGCATAGTATATTTAGATTTTCACGAACTGATTTCTGGGATTCCTCACTAACATTCAGTCGCAAAATCGCCGTGGAAATTAGATCGACCGTCATGAATATGGATTAGCAGACCAGAAGCCAAGAATTCTCCATTTTAGCGCATGGTATATTTAGATTTCCGCCTTGACAGTCACATATGTTCAAGGTTCTTGGTACCATAAAGGTGATGCAAGTTATACTGAGGTGAAATATAAGACGTCTGTATGCGGGGAAATATAACAAAGATTTGTTTAAAAAAAACACGAAATGAAGAAACAAAGGATTGGCTGCTGCAAGTTGTGAGACTTTTTTTTGTCCAATACCGTATATTAGCTTTTCATCGCGAGGTCTTACGCAAAGCCTTACCGGAAATGTTTTCCATGTTCAAAACCATCGAATGTTAGAATAAAGGGAATAGATAATCTGGTCCACCTATTTATACCAGGCACGTTCACTTGTAAGTCTAGTTTACTACGGTCATGTAGTTCATGTTGCATTACGTTAATTTCACTATGAAAGGAATGCGTTGTGAAAAGCGTCTGCATCAAATTGAAATTCGAATTTCAAATTTCAAATTCGAAATGATAGTAAAATTTGAAATATTAAAATTAGAATTTGAACTTTTATGTTGATATCTTATAGTAGAATTTCAATTTAAAATTTGAACTTCAATTTAAAATTTCAATATAAAATTAAATTTAAATTTCGTTTAAAAAGTTTGTATGAGAAATTTGTCAGCCAGGGAGGACGGAATTCTATTTTCAAATGGCTTGAAATGCTTGTTTCATTTGGGGGTAGTGGGAGGGGCGATAGTTGGGGTTCGTTCAAGCACTTGAAACTAACACCCCTCCATCTGGCAATGCCAAATGTGTTGGAAAATTTAACAATGAACTTCCGTAAGATTTATCCTTATATATTTTATGCTGACTTTCCGGAACGAAATATGACACCAGACAACTTGTTGTTCATCCGACTTTAATATCAGATATGCATTTGTTTACATTTCCATAGCAACAGGTTACAACCTGTGCAAGAGGCTCGCGCGTAATAATAATCCCCAAAAACGTTCGCTAAGAACGAACGATATAAGAATTTTACAGTTACAGAAACTGAATATGTATTCATGTCTTCGTTATGACTCATAATTTTTTTCACCATCCCGAACATTTGCCACAAATTCTCCAGTCCTACTTAACCGAGCAATCTAGCGTACCTTATTGTCGAACCAGGGGAACGTTACTCAACCCATCTGTCGATTCAATTGATAGTTTTGCACCTCTGTTACAGGACCTCGAGAGTGGAACAAACGGCCCCCATCAATGAAAGACACTAAATGAGCATCAGTCATCAAATTGAAGCTCAAATCTGATCTCATAGCGAATTGATGCGTGGCAACGACTGACCCATTCTCGCAGTGCGTGAAATTGTTAATTCTTCAGCCATATTGTTCTTCCCATTTTTACCGATGCCACTTTTTTGGTGTGAGATCGCGTTACTGGGATAGAACAAGCCCTTCTTAGTTTTATTCCCGCCAAATGTTATAATCGGGCTTACTACTACTCTAATATATTCTAAAATAGTCATTGTTATGTATTGCACGTTGGCCCACATAAATTATGCAAATCAAATAATAATTCGCGATGTTCTACTGCAATGGAAGCTAAGTACAACACGCTCTGAAGGTAACGTGATACCAATTGGTTATTGTTCCGAAATACGTGATGAATAAACACAAATTGTGTTCAATGTCAAATATGACGACTGACAGTGATATACTCATGATATGTTACTTACATTCTCAAACCTTCACATCTATATTGTATTCATTTCCAACCATTGTACAAATAGTATTTGTTTTGAAGGAAGACCAATTGTTGGCATAATAGTAACAAGAAGAGCTAGTCAATTTGCCTTGATGTATTCCTTATTTTGACAGACAAAGACGGAAATAGATGTATCTGCAAAATTCCAAATTGGTGTACCCATACTTGAAACTAGGCATTTTGTTTGAAGGAGTCGAAGGGTAGTTAAAACAAAAAAAATATTTCGTATTTATTTTTTACTTTTAATAATCATAAAAATTTCTTCGAATATTTCTCAAGTATTTGAAGTGCCTGCAAGGATGAAGCATTACAGTGCGAGCATGTAATGTCAGACCTGACGGCTTTCTTCCGAGGTTACCATCCTTTGTCCGGACTTAGATGTTCTGATTTGTAACCAACGTTTACCCACTAGGTCTGGTATACAAAGGATTACCAGTCAGCTGCGCGGTAAAGCTCATCGACATTAAGAATGTCTCCTGTATAGAAACTCGTACCTGAAGATGAGTGTGCTACAGATTCTCGTCTCCAGGATACGGACTCTCTCCTCCAAGTTAGAAGTTTCTTATGGATGGTTTGAGTGTCCCAGGCCATAAATCTGTATTACGCTCCATTTTATAGGGTAGGACACTGTTATCTATGTTGACATTCTAAGCCATTACAACATAGGCGATTGTAACTGTTCTACACGACCAGTATCCCATTTGACTCACTATTATGCACATGCTTTGGGCACCTTTAGAAGTCGATGTTGGCTGCTGTCGGTCATGCATCTGTGGATAAGTATGTTGAGATAGCCATATATAGCAATTTGTGGTGAATATTACAGTTCAATCTTGTGAAAATGTAGATACCGAACCATTGTGGATAGATATGTTTCTATCAAATGCTCGTTCTATAATCCATATTTCAGTTGCACGCGCTCTATGACAGGCGACATATCTCGCAATGTCACACTTCTTTTACCGGTCTGTTTTCCATTGAATATAAAATGAATTTATCGTTAATTAATTCTTCTGTACGCTTCCATTTATGTCAAAATTAACCGATGTGAGACGGTAATATTGGGTTAGTCGGAATGTAAAGGTGAGACGGTAATATTGAGTTGGTCGGAATGTAAATGTGAGACGGTAATATTGAGTTGGTCGGAATGTAAAGGTGAGACGGTAATATTGGGTTAGTCGGAATGTAAAGGTGAGACGGTAATATTGAGTTGGTCGGAATGTAAATGTGAGACGGTAATATTGAGTTGGTCGGAATGTAAAGGTGAGACGGTAATATTGGGTTAGTCGGAATGTAAAGGTGAGACGGTAATATTGAGTTGGTCGGAATGTAAATGTGAGACGGTAATATTGAGTTGGTCGGAATGTAAAGGTGAGACGGTAATATTGGGTTAGTCGGAATGTAAAGGTGAGACGGTAATATTGAGTTGGTCGGAATGTAAATGTGAGACGGTAATATTGAGTTGGTCGGAATGTAAAGGTGAGACGGTAATATTGGGTTAGTCGGAATGTAAAGGTGAGACGGTAATATTGAGTTGGTCGGAATGTAAATGTGAGACGGTAATATTGAGTTGGTCGGAATGTAAAGGTGAGACGGTAATATTGGGTTGATCGGAATGTAAAGGTGAGACGGTAATATTGAGTTGGTCGGAATGTAAAGGTGAGACGGTAATATTGAGTTGGTCGGAATGTAAAGGTGAGACGGTAATATTGGGTTGGTCGGAACGTAAAGGTGAGACGGTAATATTGGGTTGGTCGGAATGTAAAGGTGAGACGGTAATATTGGGTTGGTCGGAATGTAAAGGTGAGACGGTAATATTGGGTTGGTCGGAATGTAAAGGTGAGCCGGTAATATTGGGTTGGTCGGAATGTAAAGGTGAGACGGTAATATTGGGTTGGTCGGAATGTAAAGGTGAGACGGTAATATTGGGTTGGTCGGAATGTAAAGGTGAGACGGTAATATTGGGTTGGTCGGAATGTAAAGGTGAGACGGTAATATTGGGTTGGTCGGAATGTAAAGGTCTGAAATCCTGTACTCATAGCCATGGTCGGTTAGGGCACTCGGATATGTGCCCATCCACCACACTAAACAGTCTCATTAAGAGTAAAGATTTAAAATCTCCACAGTTCAAATTTCCACCTCAAAATGTCACTTGAAAGTTTAAGACAGCCTGGAGCCATCCACAAAAGGATTTAGCGAGACAGGAAATTAATTTCGTGCCGGGTTGCGACCCAAGATCTTGACCATCATCTTATATTTAGCATTTTTTCTTCGCATGGAGGATCATGTAACTTGAGTCCAGCAGAGAGTTTAAGAAAAAACATCAGCTTTGCAAAATAGACTGCAGATTCCCTAAATTTATACAACTACTGAAAGGCAATATTATTACGTTTACGCAACGCTATATAAAGACAATTGTGGATATCTGGCAAACGGTTACAATTGTTACCTCCCCTTCCACCCTGTGGAATTATTTATAATAGTTATATTGGTTAATTAATAGTACATGCATATTACAAGTTGATGAATAATAAAATTCTAGAATAGTTTAATATATATTTTCTTACCTGTGGTTAAGAAATTATACCAATATTTCTGCTCTGGTAAAGAGTTTTGTTTTAAATAATGTCTTTGCTTGTTCTGGTTGGACATTGGTGTCTGAGGATACCATAGGAGGTCCTCATTCACGGTGTTCATCAGGATGAGTATAGATATTACATCAAATCTCGTTTTTATTCACCACATCGGCAAATCTAAATCTATATGATGAGTTTAATTTTTGTTTAAACAAAATATGCATGTGCTATATTAGCCTTTTTAATTCAGTTTTATATTTCTTATAGATAGGGTCGTTAGGATTTTATTACTATTAAATTAAGTGTGTTGGTCCGTACATATGCTCCCTTCCTTTTATGTCTCTAACCTCACCACGACATTAAATAACGCCTTTGGAGTTTGTTTTTTCTACATGTTTTTTAATCCATTACAAATCCGTATAGTTGGATATTTTAAATCAATATTTATGTTGTACATCAAACTCAATGCAACGACCTGGCGCGCATAATTTTATTAAATTGAAAGCGCCACACAAATTAAAAATTGATTGATTGATTGATTGATTGATTCTGGCAAACGGTACTGATCATGAAATATATATACTTGTTGCAGATATTGTATAACTGTTAAAATATTGTTTCAATGTTAGTTTTCTGGGTAATAATACATTATACCCAAAATAACCATCAGGAAAGAACTTCCAAAAAAACAAATTACCTTAGTCTTTTCCCCAGCCAAATTCTCCAGCCAAAGCGCGGCTGAGATACTAAGGCTACGTTCGAGAATCCACTGTATTCTCAGGTCTGTATCACAATTCGTGTGTTCTTTACACAAGATATCCAGACATCACGGTTTAGACACCTACATTCCTTTTCTCAATTACTGTTTATCTCATATATCTTTATTTGAAATTGATCTGAATTTATCTACTCATGGACGAATTCCCTAGAATATACCATTAACAGGAGGTAAGTTCGATGTACATGACCTGATTCATCATGGCCAACAGGTACATTTACTACAGTGTCGTGATTTGCGTTTTGATGCACTTTGTATAAAAGTGCAAGTATTTTCATGAATGCAGCTCTGCCTGCAATCAATGTTTTCTATTGTTGATAAGTCGTTTAGTTCTTGAGGACTGGACAAACAAACAGCGTATATAAACCGATGGCACCAGGTACAAATACATCCAAGTCCACCTTTTTGAAGTTCACTCAAAATCTTACCTGATGTAAGTACTTTTAACTGAAACATCGCCCTTTTCTGTAGCCATTTCAGTTCTACCAAGAGTTATTTGTAGGCGCAACCATTTTGCATTTTGAACCAATGGCATTTCAGCATATCTTTTGCGACAGATGAAAGGAAGAAATTTTTGTTTAGAAATTTCAACAACTGCTTCGCAACAGTTTACGTGGCGCCTTCACATTTGGCCTTGCATGTGTTGGGACTGTATAAGAGTCTAGTGGCTTAGGCTGTTTGGCCTTTGCCGTCTAGCTAGTCCAATGTAAGGACGTATATTTCTTGTTCATTTGCTTTTGATATGACCAAATATGCCGGTGTAGCGGGTCATTTCCCTGCTAAATGAATATATACAGGCAAAAAGCTAACAAAAGTCGCCACATTTAAAGCACACACTGTTATAAATTACCGTTGTTTCACAGTAAATGTATGTTGGAGTTTACAGTACATTCAATCGTAAACACATTAATCTGTAAATTGAACTGTGATATTTCAGTTGACATCAACTGCAATGGGTAAACTGCGCACACACGGAACATAAAATTCTTGTTTTCTCTGAAAGGAGGTTGATATCTTTGCACACGAAACGCTCAGTTGTAGGAAACATCCGACACCTGCGTTGTACGATACAACATTCAGAGCATTATCAACACGCGCTGGGACGGGCGCAGCGGCTAACTTTAATTTTCGGTCTACAGTACGGAATGGTTTTGGTTTAGTCCATCTTCACATTTCAAGCTATATACTACACTAACGTTCCGTCATTTAGTGTTCGACTTGCACATGCGAAGATGGGATTTATCTGACTTGGAGTTGTATCCTACTATTCGTGTAATAATTGCACAGATTCGTTCGTGATTATTTACGAAGCTTCTGGTGATCACATTTGTAAACACGAAGAGCAATGGCCATTTCAGCCTTCCAGTGACCTACGTTGCCGCGGAACCGATAATTGTAGACAATGGTGCCACATAATTGTATTGTTTAAAGAATGTTAAAACAACGGTAATTGTAAATCACAGGGCTACCCAAATTTTACAGTTAAATGCCTATCAATAAACGGTAATTATAAAATACAGTACAACATTTTACAGTTCAATGCCTGTTAAAAACAGTAATTGTAAAATACGGTGCAACGTAATTTTACAGTTGAATGTACTGGCACCTTTTCTGCCAGTACATTTAACTGTTAATTTACGGTGTGATTTATAACAGTGCATAAAAGATAAATTGAGAAACATTTCTTATATGGAAAATAGATCAGTAACAAGAAAGCGGATAGGGTCTAACAAGAGATGGTCTTCACATACATACTTGACGGTCTTCATGTTACTTTTTTTTGCTGATGGGCAAGAAATACTCTCGGTCATTTTAATACACTGGACATTAAATACATTTAATGTGGATTGATGTCAACACACGGTACATAAAAACGTAATCATGGTTCTTTTAACTTAGAGTAGAATGCATTATCTCTCTAATTTGATGGACACCTATATTTCATTACGTTATTATTTACTTTATTTATTGAGCGAAGTGAATTAGGATCTACTGATATGTGATATAAAGGATATTGCCACGTGATTATTACAATCGCGTTGTTATAAAGTATGTACGCATCATGCACCAAATCAACGAGAAACGAGTCATTCTGGAACGAATAGCTGATTTTGTCAAAATATGAATTAACGGGTTAATCGCGGAGTTGGCGTAAACTAAGATATATGAAATCACGTGAACGGGGAATGGAAGGTAACCGCGTCCATACAGTGGCCAGAATATATCACACGGCACCCAGCAAATTAGAAACATAGAGATGATCACGATCGCGGTTCTGGAACATTGATTGTTCTGGAATCTTATCTGAGACATTTCTGAGGATGATCCAGCGGCTGGATGTTTGATACGTTCAGGAACTGTCTGGGATAGCTTGACGTTAATGTCGCTCAGAAATAGTTCACATTTTCCACTTGACGGCCTTGTATGTACTGGTTGTGTCTCAGTTGCGACGTCACCGTGAAATATGGAACTGCTATCCACTGTGCGGTTTCCCTCCTCAGTGTCATCCTTGTGATTTGCACTTTGAGCAGAGATTCTTGTTTTCTTCTCCGAACACTGGCCTTGCATTCTTTTCTTCAGTGAGAGGATGAGAGAAACGTAAGTGGCAAGGAGAAATATGGCGGGTACCCACATAGCCAGACTGGCTAGTATGGTTGTGATGTTCGGAAGGCGAAGCGAACACACCCCGTCTGACGTAATAAAGAGCGATTTATCACTGAAGAAAATCCCCAAAATAAAAGTCCCCCAGATCACAAGCCTGAGATCCACATGGCGGTCGATATTATTAATGTCCGGCGTTTGCTGAACTGTGTTCTGTATTGAATGGGAGACGAGACACACTTGTACCGGTCATAGGCGATGGCATCAATTAGAAGGGCTGACACGTACACCAAACTCCAGTCTACCAAGAGCCAACTGACACATAGCGGGAGCCCAAACGGCCATTTGTGGAATACCATCTCGATAACATTAACGGGCATGGAAAATAGACCCACACTAATGTCGGCGATTGCCAAAGAAGTCGTGTAAATCTTGAAATTAGACGAAAATTGGTTGTTCTTCCTTATGCACAGAATAATGAACACATTTCCGCTAACAATGAGTATGGCTACAATCGCAAAGATGGAGGACCTCACAATGTCCGTGGTTGAAACTGCAATCGAATCCTGTTCCCCTGGTGTGGTTGTATTTTGTTGTGGTAAGGTTGAAAATCTACTAGTATCCATAGTTCACCATTCTTTAACTATTTGAAGCTGGAACTCGTAATTTTAGAAGCAAATTCAGGGGTGTATAACTCGAACAACGTCTGCAAGAAGTAAGTGAGTCGACGGTAATGCCGCATTCTCTGTCTGGAGCTTTTTTGATTTCAGTCCTTCAGAATCCTCACCCACACGAGGATTAAACTATGAAACTGATCGCATTGCCGACTGTTGTTGACTTACTCAGATAGTATTTACGGGTTTTCTGTTTTAATGTGAATATTGATCGTTTATGTGTTTCAAAGAAGTGCTATTTCGATTTTCAGCTTTGTTTTTAATCTGAAGATATCAGTAAACAGCGAATCCCTAGCACGATAATTATATAATGGATCGTTATTGATATAACAGTGCACGGCTTTACAGATGTTATTAAGGTTCTTACTCGAGCGTGAGCTTTCAACATTAGCATTTTTTTTTCCGAATGACATAGCATTTCGAATGTGTATTCCATCGCAACAAATATTTTTTTCAGCAGAGCTCTGCTTTTCTTCATTACAATGAACGTCTTTGTGTAAAGCACATAGTGGAACTGTCGCATTGACAGCTAACCATGAAAGTCCCTTTACGAGATTCTGGATAGTAAAACATAACTATATGCTGAAATAGTTGTTTCAGTGTTACTGTCTGTTTCACATTACGAGGGCACGGGATTTTCGTCAATGTACCGGAGCCAGTTCTCAGAGCATTGAAATTCTTCACAGTATCTATATGTAATTTGTGCATTTTTATTCTGAAATTTCAAGAAAATCGATTCAGAATCAAAGAAAATCTCCAATACCTCGCATGTTATTCCATAGCTCCCAGTCACAATGTTGCAACATTGCAAGCCCAACGTCATTGTGCTTTGAAAATAACCGCTACATTGCCGAAAATCCTGTGCCCTCGTAATGTGAAACATGCAGACAGTAATTTTTTGGGCCTTAATTCCTCATATCCCAAAATGACTATATTTCCTCAACTTGCGCAATATTAAGAATAGACGTACTGACAATCTTTAGGTTGTATCCAAGTATAAAACAGCAGACCTCTCAAGACATTCATTCTTAGAATTTTCATCTCCGCTTTGATCACTGTCAGAATGATTTTCCTCTGGTTCTACTGTTGAATTATTTGGTGATGGCTTTGTATATTCAAATCTGTCTCCGGCATTTCAGATCTCTGGTTGGATAGCGTATCACAATTCGTGTGTTCCTGATATAAGATATTCAGACATCATAGTTTAGAGACGTACATTCCTTTATCTCAGTTACTGTTTATCTCAATATCTGTATATGATATGAATATGTGTATCTGGGTGCGTTTGAGTGTACTTAAAGTAATACAGCGCTGTCAATACTACTCGTGGACAAATATGCTAGAATACAACATAACTCCTGTATTGAGATTTTTCTTCTGAGCTTAACAGGAAGTAAATTGGATAAACATGACCTGTTCTACAGGAACATGCATGTGCATTCACTACAGTGCCGTGATTAGCATTTTGACGCCCCCAGTAAAGTGCAGGTATTTTCATGAAAGCAATAAGGCATGAAATCAATATGTTTTCTAATGTTGATAAGTCTTTTATTTTCTTGAGGAATAGGGGAGAAATCCATTTTGTTAACAATATATTTATGACAAGTTTTGCAATTTTCATGTATTTGATCTGGACTGACCTGGGGAGTTATTAGATATTGTCACACAAACAGATAGCCTATATATAAATCGATGACACAAGGTGCAGATACATTCAAGTCCACATTTGGCAGCTTTTTTGAAGCGACAAATAAACATCTTCATTTTATCCAGCCAATTTCTACGTAGAAATTCGCTTGATAAAATGAAGATGCAAATAAAAGGTGTACACTCAACATGTTGCCTTGTGTAAGTATGGTCATGAAGTAATGCTACTTTCATCTGGAAGATCAGTTTTTTCTGCAGCCATTTCCGCTCTAACAAGAGTTAATTGTAGACGCAATCGTTTTGCATTTTGAACAGTGTCGTCTAGCTAGTCTAATGTAAAGATGAATATTCTTGTTCAGTTGCTTGTTTACGGCATGGGGCCGTACGAACTTCAAAATCCTCATGGTGCTCATATGAACAGTCACAATCAAAGCGTGACTGAGATGCATCATTCTCTAGATGACGAGTTTACAACGAATATTATGGATTAAGAATACTGATCAGAGATACGAATTTGATATTTTTGGAACATCATCATATCTTGCCGGCATCATTGAAAACTGTTGACCGCTTCTCTCTTGCAGGAAACTAGCCTATGTTTATGTATACTATGATTGTCTTTTTGAATTTGGTGCTAATATTGTTATATGGGTCACACGGCGACGAGTTGGTGCTAATACTGTTAAATGGAATATGGAAAAAGGCCTACGTCTTTGGATTATGGCCGCGGATATTCTTTAATGGACGACGGCTGAATTATGATTGACGGACCAGACGCTTGTAATCAGATATAACGCTTTATCGGTCATTTCACTACTAGATTAATATATCAAGGGCGGATCTGGGGGGTCAAAGTGTTCCAGACCCCGCCCCCTCCTCCCACCCCAATGAAGCGACAAATGAAGGGCGTACACTCAGCATTTTGCCTTGTGTAAGTATGGTCATGGAGTGATGCTACTTCAATCTGGAACATCACCTTTTTCTGTAGCCATTTCCGTTCTACCAAGATTTAATTGTAGAGACAAACGTTTTGCACAGTACAGTATCGTCTAGCTAGTCTAATGCAAGGATGAATATTTCTTGTTCATTTGCTTCTGATATGACCCATTATTGCCGCGTAGTGCGGATCTACGGGGAGGCTCCCCCCCCCCCTTCAATGAAACTTAAAAAACCCTGGGATTCCACGTAGAAAAAAATGTCTTAAAATGGTATGTGAAATAAACGAATATGGATTATGTAATAAGAGCACCTAGTAATTAAGTGTATTAAGAAGATCATCATCTATGTAACGGTAGCTTTGCAAGCGTTCTACCGTGATCGCAAATCGGCGGAATAAATAAGTTCGACCCAGCAGGTTTTTGATACAGAAGCCGTGTTTACTTCGTTTAGCTCCGTAAAACTGTAACATGAAAATAAAGATACAGTTAAAATAATGAAACTGTAAGTTATACAATCTCAAGTTTGATAAGCGATAGTAACACGTGGAACAGTTCATCGAACAATATTTCAGTCTGTAACTAGGTCAAATTACCAAGTTAAAAAATATCAGATTAGCTGGCCTTAAATCAATATTATGAGTACGTTACTATGATAACTATGTTACTGAACATTTTAACTAAGTAAAGTATAACATAATATGTACTAACCACTTTCGGTCCTCTTAAATCGCACGAAAATGTTAGCGTTCACAAATCAGTACTTCGTTCTGAACAATTCACCAATCTACGCGCCACAAACGGTACAATATACGAATTTCCCTCCAAAACATTAAGGGGGAAAAACTCTTGGATACCGGACACGATTACAATCATACAATGTCAGTGAGTGACATAACATACCTCCCCAAATTAGGATGGCTAATTTCACCACAAGAAGGTATCTAATCAACTAAAATCTGATTTCGACAACAGCAGAACTAGTTTCTGCACCGGGCGTTCCAAAGACACCACAGGGCGTGTACGTTTGCCCTTTGCATCCAGGGAAGAATCGCCAATCGCAAGCTTAACTGTCCGCACTTGACCATCCTCATCGACATATACGTTGCTGACACAGGCGAGCTGCCAGCGGTTGCGTGGCAGGCACGGGTCCTTGACGAGGACGATGTCACCGACAGCCAGGCTACGATGTTCCTTGTTCCATTTGGTGCGGACTTGAAGGTTCTGTAAGTATTCCTTCCTCCAGCGGATCCAGAATTCATTTGACATGTATTGAACTCGGCGCCAACGCTGTCGACAGTAGAGATCGCTTCTCTGAACCACCCCAGGGGGTGGCAGGATCACCTTTGATTTCATTGTCAGTAGGTGGTTCGGAGTCAACGGTTCAAGAGCCGTTGGATCGTTGATGTTGTCAACAGACAATGGACGGCAATTGACAATCGCAGTCGCTTCACTCATGAACGCTCTTAACAACTCGTCATCCAGTTGGGACCCTACTTGATCCATCAGAGAGCAGAGGACATTGCGGATGGTTCGGATCTGGCGTTCCCATGCACCGCCCATATGGCTGGCAGATTCGTACACCTTAGGATGTCTGAAATTCCATGACTTTTCCATGACTTTCCATGACCAACTTCAGGAAATTCCATGACCTTTTCCGGCACACTTTCCCAGAAATGTCAAGATTTTTTACACTGAAATTCTTCATTGGTGGTGGATATCCTGCGAAGTCAATGCCATTATTTGGCTGCATGCACTAATTTTAATATGCAAATGCCATACATAATTGAATCAAAAATGTCCCACAATAACAAACAACTGTGATGAAACTCGCAACTTTAAAAATTGGCTACTTTCAAATTATTTGTCACGCTAATTCCAGAAAAACGCTTGTGTTCGAATTATATGTGACGCCGATTTTCACGGAAGATCCAAAATGTCGGACCGCTTCACCCTGATCGTTGTGATCTATTGATAACCGTGTATTATGTTTGATATCTCTATCATAGTTCATTTAAAAGACTCTGGGCCATCCTTAAAAATATGTCAGTTGGGCGTAACCCGCCCTCCCCATCGACAAGCTACCGACCCAAAAGTTTTTATCAGCCATCTGTCGCCGTAAATGTTTTTCTTTTTCTTCAACTTCAAACAGTCCCTGTGTAGTTGTTGATGTTATTATCATTAAATTGCGTAGGTCGTGAATTTGTCCGCCAGAGTTGCAAGTTTCAAGAATGAAATACAAAGTATATATAATTTCTTTGATAGGCAATTAGAAGTCGGCGTATATAACACAAGGCTATTCTATGGATAACAACTTCTTTACTGCTGTGGAGCTGACGTTTCGTTGGAGATACTTCCAACTTTTTCAAAGCTTTTCATTAGCTTTGAAAAAGTTGGAAGTATCTCCAACGAAACGTCAGCTCCACAGCAGTAAAGAAGTTGTTATCCATAGAATAGCCTTGTGTTAAAGTATATATAGTCTACGAAACGAAAGAAAAATCTGCCTTCACGTTGTTGTTGTTGAAAAGCGATATGCGTGTTTAAAGCTTTTGTGCCTTACTTCCCTGTTTTGAAAGTGAACTCTTCCAATTCAATTCGTCGGGAAGCCTTGTGGGGTTACAACACCGGGTCAGTGGAAGTTTCCATTACCGCAATAGGGATGATAGCCCGACAGTATTGCGACACGTGCCTGCAGTCAGTCGACCATATTTCCGGGCTAAATCTGTACCGTGATGCCGACGTTTGGTTCATTATCCATCAAACACGAAGTAAAAAGTGAAATGTCCAGCGATGTAAAGGATTGAAAATACATACAAACTAAACGTCTAAATTTTACAATGATGTCCTGCAATGATGATCGGGTTGTATAGTACATTGACTTGTCTACAACGTCACTCGTGAGATGTCGATGTGACTGACCCAGCGATGAGATCAGGGTGCATATTTTATGTTCGTCCGCTTCATAAAGTTGATTCCTCGTTGATTATAAACTGGATTAACATGTTGTTGGAAACGTCTGTCATTTTATTACATGGAAATGTCTTTCTGGATTGGTGAGTGAATAAAACACCAGCATCAATGTCTGTTGACATCTCCCCATAGCACAAATGAAATACTCAACTACTCCCTTTTTGCAGTCAAAATGTATGAGACACATCATACAGATCTAAAGATATGAAATAATGGCTCCCTCGACATAGGAGTTGTGCATAGACTAACTATTACGCGGAAGCCCTGACAGGGACAAGCAGAGGGAAACATTTATATCTTTGTCCTTCCAAATCATCTGTTTATTAAAGAAAATGAGACATCGAAAATATCATTCAAATTGCCGATAAATTATTTTCTATTGATCAAGTAGGTGCCTCAAAATGGCCAGTTGACGGGCATTTTCGCCTCCAACCTCCTGCTAATGAGAAGCTTACAGGCTCGATTTCGGCGCAGTTGAAATTTATACCAAGATCACGTCGGACAGATGAAATTCATACACGCAAGCCTTTTCATACATATCAGACTTAGTTCAATCGAAGAGAATCTGCGTTGGGTGAAGCTATCATGGATTTCCGTGCAGTTAAACTTTATGCCAAATATGTTTACGGGCTCGATTTCCGCGCAGTTGAAGTTTATACCACGTAACGTTCCGACAGATGAAATTCATACACGCAAGCCTTTTGAAATTCATACATATCGGACTTAGTTCAATCCAGGAGAATCTGCGTGGGGTGAAGCTGCCATGGATTTCCGCGCAGTTAAACTTTATGGCAAATTTGCTTACAGGCTCGATTTCCGCGCAGTTAAAATTTATACTCAATTTACGTTCGGACAGATACAATTCATACACATCAGACTTAGTTCGAGCGAAGCGAATCTCAGTGGAGTGAAACACGATTTCCGCGCATTTAAAATTGATACCTGCCAATATATTCTTACGGACAGTTGAAATTCCACACATAAGACTCAGTTGAAGAAAGCATATCAAAAGATTCCAAGTGAAATGATAACGAATAAGGTAGGATAAGGTGCTCTAATATTAATGATTCCATTCCAGCGAAGCGAATCTTCGGGCAGTGAAACATAATTTCCGCGCATTTGAATTTCGTTCCCTCTCGTTTCAAGCGACATATAGTCTACAGATTCGCAATTTGCGGATTTTGTTGTCTGTTTTATTAATATCAATATTCTGCTCGTCAGCAAATAAAGAAAAATCCATCAAATAATCCACCCGCAGTTGAAATTAAGCTCCGCGCAGTTCTGCGCAGTCTTTAGTACAACCCTAACAAATTATTCTTAGTAACATATTCACTTTACTTTCAGCGGCACGAACTCCACGACGAAAACGGGAGTGTTCGAATTTATTGTTTCACGGGTATATTGAAAATGCTCCCGTTTTCGTTTTATAAGGATGGAAAAAATCACGACGGGGAAAATCGGCCGTTTTCGAATTAAATTTGGAAGGTGAATTATTTAAATTATCGTAACTATAGAAGGCATCCTGTCTGACAAGACTTGACTTTGAGATACTTTGATGGCGGTTTTAGCGAAAACTTTGTTCACAGAATGAACTCGGAGCAAAAAGCAGGTTTTGTTGATATTTCCACTCGTTTTATTTTTCCATGACTTTTCCATGACTTTTGCCTCAAAATCTCTATTTTCCAGGTTTTCCAGGCCTGGATTTTTTATTTTCAAATTCCATGACTTTCCAGGTTTTCCAGGACCCGTACGAACCCTGTGAATTCAAAGTAGTCGCACTGTTCATTGAGCAGAACTGCTTTATGTTCTCTTGGTCCATTTCGGCTAGGGCTTCCTTGAGTTCGCGTTTGGCCCCGATGAAGTTGGATCCACAGTCCGATCTCAGTTGACGTATAGGACCTCGCAGTGAGAGAAAACGACGTAATGCATTGATGAATGAATCGGTGCTCAACGAGTTCGCCGTTTCAATATGGATCGCATGGGATACCAGGCAAGTGAATATCACCCCATATCTTTTCAGTTCTTTACGACCTTCCTTAATGTACCACGGCCCGAATAGGTCAACACCACAGTAAGTGAAAGGAGGGGCTGGCTCGATTCTATCCGTTGGTAGATCGGCCATCTTCTGCTCCTGTACAGATCCGCGCATTTTACGACACCGTATACATCTGTGGATTAGGCTCGATACAGCTGCACTGCATCCCAATATCCAGAAACCATTGGCCCGGATTTCGTTCGTGGTCATGCCACGTCCTTGGTGTTCAATCCTCTCGTGATAATGTCGGATGAGCAGCTGAGAGATGTGATGCTTCCTGGGAAGGATAACCGGATGCTTAGTCCCGAGTGAAAAGGCAGCCCTACGTATGCGACCGCCAACCCGTATGATACCATCCTTGTCCACGAATGGGTCCAAACGGTAAAGAGTGCTGGTTGTTTTCATGCATCGGTTTCTTTTCCTTGCGGCATTCCGTTCCAAACTGTCCCCCGATACTTTGAGGGGAGCGGGAATTTTCAGCTCATCACCAAAGGCTTCAGCTTGAACTGCTCTGATGATCTCAATCTCGGCCTTGTGGAGATCATCGACCAGGATCGGGTCAGACGTCATATTCTTTATGGTGGGCTGGTTTTCCGACTGTGCTTTCTTTATTTCTACACGGTTTTTCAGCACGCATTTGAGTTTCAGACAGTTCGCAACAGCCCGTTTGGCACGATACCAGTCAGAGAAATACTCCAGAGTTGGAAGTGACTTGAAAGCACCACTTGCGTTGTGAAGGTTTCCATTCGTTTAACTTCGGGATCGTTTGAAATAGTCAGCTCAACGTCTGCCGACTCCAGTACCGGAAGTTCAGTCATCCAAAGAAAGTCTGGTCCAGTTAACCATTTTGACTTTACAAGCTCATCGGCGCCAAGTCCACGTGATCCACCATCGGCTGGATTTTGGGTCGTGTGAACGTACCTCCATTGGGCAGGAATTGTATGATCACGAATTTGCTGAACACGATTCGCAACGAAGACGTGAAATCTGCGTGAATCATTCCTTATATAACCTAGGACGACTTGGCTATCCGTCCAGAATACTTCCTCTATCTGTTCGAACTCGAGTTCTCTATGCAGAAAAGAACTGACTCTCACCGACACCAATGCTGCTGTGAGTTCAAGGCGAGGAATAGTCATGGGCTTCAGCGGTGCCACTCTGGCCTTTCCCATTACAAACGAACAGTGAACCTGATCTTGGTCGTTTATCAGGCGTAGGTACGAACACTGTCCATACCCTAATGTACTAGCGTCGGAGAAGTGATGTAATTCTACACGTGTCGTTGAGCCAAAGCCACTGGGTTTGAAGCATCGTTGAATCATAAGTTCTTCAAGTTGGAACAAGTTACCTCTCCAGTGTTCCCAACGCGATCTGAGATTTTCAGGCAATGGATCATCCCAATCTGCTTTCTCACGACACATCACTTGAAGAATTTGTTTGCCAGCAAGAATTACTGGAGCTACGAATCCGAGGGGATCGAAGATGGTGCTGATGGTTGACAGTATTCCACGCCTTGTTAGTGGCTGGTCCTTCAGGGTTACCCTAAAGCGGAAAACATCTGATTCAACGCACCACTCGACACCTAAGGCCCTTTCCAGTGGAAGTTGATCACATGAGATGTCAATATCCTTGATTCCTTTAGCCTGGTTTTCGATGGGAATGGTAGATATCACTTTCTTCGAATTCGACAGAAACTTGTGCAGTCGAAGTCCAGCTTCTGAGCATATGGCCTTGCTGTTCGCAATCAAGTCGATTGCCTGTTCCTCCGTTGGAAGAGACTTCAGTCCGTCGTCAACATAGAAATCTCTACGAATGAAGTTTGCGGCTTCGGATCCATACTTCATTTCATTGTCATTCGCAGCTTGTTTCAGTCCGAAATTAGAGCACCCGGGTGACGATGCAGCTCCGAACAAGTGGACATTCATACGGTACTCACTGGGGGGATTGTCATAGTCTCCATTTTCCCACCAAAGGAAGCGAAGATAATCACGATGCTCGATGTCGCAGATCACTGCAGTAGGCTCCTGGCGAAATCTGCACAGAACTCCAACCAATGTGTTCGTTAGATCTGGGCCTTGGAGGAGATTGTCATTGAGAGATTGTCCTTTATACTTTGCACTGCAGTCGAACACGACGCGAATTTTCTCTGGCTTTTTACGGTGATAAACACCGTGGTGGGGTATGTACCACACATCTGTTTTCTTTTCGAGCTCCGATGAGGGAACCTTGGTTGCATAGCCACTTTGAATTATGTTTTCAACAAAGTTGACATAATCTCGTCGATACTTCTCGTCCGCTCTCAATCGTTTTTCTAGCTGACTGAGTCGATGCACGGCCATAATTCGGTTGTTATGTAGTTTGGGAGCAGACTCTCGGAAGGGCAACGGCATTTCATAGTTGCTGTCGTTGCTCAAATGAATACCTTGCGTCATCTTAGACAGAAAGTTCCTGTCATCATGGGACATTGCCATGCCATCCGATTTCCGCTCGCTGAAATCTAGTTCCATCATTTGCGCCACTTCCGAAGGCGTGATACTTTCCTTGATGACAGTCCTGAAGGAAACTTGTATCTGATCTGGACTTAGCGTCTTTGAAGAGATGTCGTCATTTTGAGTCCGGTTCTCCAGAACAGACAGTGCTGAAGGAACTTCTCTGGTCAGAATTCTATGACTCATTCCAATAGGATCCATATCCTTGGTTTCAATGTCCTCGGGATCTATAATTCCCACAATTACAAGCGTCTAGTCCGTCATTCATAATCCAGCCGTCCTCCATTAGAGAATATCCGCGTCCATGATCCAAAGACCTATTCCATTTTCCACATAACAGTATTAGCACCAAATTCAAAAAGACAATCATAGTATACATAAACATAGGCTTGTTTCCTGCAAGAGAGAAGCGGTCAACAGTTTTCAATGATGCCGGCAAGACATCATGATGTTCCAAAAATATCAAATCCGTATCGCTGATCAGTATTCTTAATCCATAATATTCGTTATAGAGTCGTCATCTAAAAAAAAAGATGTATCTCAGTCACGCTTTGATTGTGACTGTTCATATGAGTACCATGAGGATCTTGAAGTACATGGGTTCATACGGCCCTTAGCCCCGGGTTAAGCGGAATTAGACACAAGTTACGAAACGTAGCGCCATAGATCTTGCACGCTACGTTCGTATTTTGCTATCAGCATGCGATATGTATCGCCAAATTTGAGAAACTTTGAGTGGAGGCGATTGGTGGAATAGCCCTGTTTTATAAGTTTCTGCAACAATGTTTTGTGACGTTGATTAAAATCATCACATTTAACACAGGATCTAGCAAATGCTACTAAGCGAGATATGTATACGCCATATGCAGGTCCCACTGGAATATTACTGTCCAGAAAGGGATAGTTTACGATGTCGAAATTGTAATCATCTCTTTTGTCATAAAGTCGACGAGAGAGAATGCCCGCTTCATTTTTATAGAGATAGAGATCTAAATAAGATGTGCCTGTAGGGCTATCTGTAGTTTCCTTCAAATCCAGTGAAGGTGGATATATATCCTTCACTGCGTCATTTATATAGCGATTATCCACAGCGAGAAGATCGTCTATATAGCGTTTGGTGAATGAGAAGGAACGGGCTTTAAATGGATCGGTTTTTGAAAGCGCCTGCATATAGTCATATTCATAAGAGAACAGATACAGGTCGGCCAACAGGGGTGCACAATTAGTACCCATTGGAATACCTATATGCTGCTGATATATTGTGTTGCCAAATTTCACATAGATATTTTTAATGAGAAATTCAAGCAACTCTATAAACAAAGAAACATCCCATGAATGATATCTCTTGTATGTAGTAGAGCTAAAGAATGCTTTATGGCTTCCGACATTAATATATCTACGATCAGTTTTCTTGAACACAGATACTATTAATGAACTTAGACGGTCAATAAGGTCCTGATGAGGGATTGTAGTATAGAGAGTCGAGAAATCCCATGTGGATACATGTCTGTACGGTATGTGACCTTTAGCATCAAGTTCTTCCGTAAGACATTTGAGTTTTTCAATATCCACATACATTCAACGCCAGAGTTCTTAGAAATAGTGGCGCAATACCTTTCCCAAAATGCTTTTACCTCCTGAAGGGCCCTCGTCAATAGGGTTGAAAGAAGCTTGGTGGTGCAGCTTCTAGAACCATATGGCTCATTGTCCACAGGGGGTATGACGTCCCGTGGCGCTAATGCTCGAGAGCAATTGTATCCGACGAGGAGACCCACTTCACATTCCTTCAATGGCATTAATTTATCCGCAATAATCTCCAAATGAGGCCATTTTCTGGCCATTTCTGGTGTGGGAATATGGGAGCGATTAGCCGGCATTATCGCCCTTGAGTAGGCAGACGGGAGTGGAAATTTCAACGAACTGTCAAATCCACGAACCAGCAATCCAGTTATTTTCTTACTGTCCACCAGTTGATCCTTAGCAAGCATAGTGGATAGCGACAGCTTCACGCTGTGACAGTCTAATCCTAAAGATTTGCAAGTGTCATCCAACACGAATGTTGTATCTGATTGAGTGTCTAATAATGCATAGACAAGTTTCTCCTGTTCTGGTCTGTCGCGGTGAGAAACCCACACTGGTACAATCATTGAGCTCTTGCTACCATTGCCGCTACCACTCATATGACTGACACTGATATTCGAGCTCGTAGTTGTAATGACTGTATCTGGATCACGTTTACTGCCAGATTTATCGGTCCATCTAGTGTCGCCATGCAGTGATGTTGTGTGTCGTTTTGAGCATGTCTTACAAATTTTCCTGTACTTGCAAAACTTGGATCTGTGACCTTGCTCCATACATCCAAAACAGAGACCCTTCTCTCGTGCAAAGTCTTTCTTGTCTTGTAAAGACTTCATGAGAAATGTTCTGCAATCATCAACTTTGTGTCCACGTTTATTGCAGTGGAGGCAGGGCTTTGCCGTATCGTCATGATTGTCATTGTTTGTGGATTCCTTCACTTCTGTGGAGAAGGAACTAGCACCACCGGAGCGTTTCTGATAATTCCTATCACTTTTGTGTCTGTCGCCTTCGTATGGTTTGGCATTGCCTTTCAGAGCTTGAAAGGATGTGATCGGATCACAGGCAATATCAGCTTCCTTAGTTATAAACTGCACAAACTCACTGAAAGGAGGAAACCTCGCGTGTTTTCCTTTCGATTCACAAACAATGCGTCCCCATCTTGGAATAAGCCAATCCGGAAGTTTGGTCAACAACTTCTGGTTTTCCTGATCATCGTTCAGCACATTGAGACTTGTGATTCGCATGGCTGTATTACATTGTCGCAAAAAGTCAGCAAACTTCCGCAAAGCTATCCCATCTCGAGGACCGATTTTTGGCCATGAATCTAGTTTGTTTCGAAATGCGTTTGTTACAACAAATGGGTCACCATAGCGTTGTTGCAGCAAATGCTTGGCTTCCGCATAGGCGTCATCACTGGCGAGCAGAAAATATCCTTCCACGGCTTCTTTCGCAGCGCCTCCCAGATACCGTTTTAAATAGTAGATCCTCCCCTTTGCTCAATCAGCGTTTCAAAGGCAGCCTTCCAACCCGGGTACGCCAGCGGATCTCCACTAAATACGCCTGGCTCTGGTGGAGGTAGACGGCCTAGATTAACCTGCTCAGCGAAAGATTTAGCAAGGTCCAGAAATTCCGCCTTTCCGTCAGTCAGCATCGTGCTTTCTTGTGTGGACGGGCCAGTGGTAACTGCACCGATGTTCCTATTGCTCACATTTGTAGATATTGGGAATGTACAAGGTAATGTAGAAGGCATCGCACATGAATGTGTCCATGTAGTCCGAGTCTGTTGTGGTGCATATCTGCTCGGACCTGTCGATCTGGGCACAAACTCCATAACGTTTGGATTTTGCCCAGCCTGGGGTAACTGAGGTCGTGTCTCTTCTCGTTGCGGTTCATGATTGTCCGTATTAGAGCTTGATGATGGCGTTGCCATAGAAGTCGCTGGATGAATGTTGGTTACAGGAATTTCCAAATTGTCAGTCGTTTGGCCCTGAATAGATCTGACATAGTTCTCAACATATATCTGCCTCTCATTACTGAATGCAGAGGACCTGACTGGCTCTAAGATCAAAGCGTTATTGTCCTCCTGTTCAACTCTGTTGATTGCTTCAACTTGGGCATCCGCCATACGCAGTTGACTCTGAATCTGCACCTTTTCTAATTCCGCTTTCTTCTGTGCGATGACGTCAATATGCTTAAGTTGTGCCCTCAAAGCTGCAGCTTCTGCAGCAGCATCTAGCTTTCTGGCTATAGTGGAAGCTTGGGACGAACGAGAGTTCCTAGACCTCATGGATGCGCGTGTCCTTGTGGAGTGTGCAAAACGTATAGAACTCGTCTCATAAGAGTCCACCTGGATGCGCGTGTCCTTGTGGAGTGTGCAGAACGTATAGAACTCGTCTCATAAGAGTCCACCTGGAGCGCATGAATACACTCCCCTATGCGTTTCACTAGCTGATGATTATCTCTCTCAACCGTATTATGTATCGCACTGGCTTCACTATCGCGATTTACAGGAGACAGCACCTGAAATAGCCGCTCATACTCGTAATTTACACTGGTCATGCATGTTTCGAGCTCATCACGCACCTCTTTCAATGCGGATGTTTCAGTTGTATCAGACAGAAGTTTTTCTACCCGATTCGAGCATGTGCGCCATTTAGATATAGCAGACCTAAAGTTCTTCTCACACTGGGTGATTTGCCAGTCAAGAAATTCCTGCGTTTGCTTCTTAGCACGCGAACCAGAAAGATGTACCTCCCCGTCTTCCCTACTATCCACGCTCGGCTCTCCTGAATCTATATCTTTGCCGAGAGTGGTGTTGGACTCCATCGTAGAAGGCAGACGTGTATAACCTGAGCAAATGATGTGGCTTAACTATGCCTATAAACTTTACAGTACACTTACCCAGCAAATAGTAAGAGTCAAATTGTCCCATACAAAGACAAGTTCAGTTTTTTAGTTCTCAGTCAGTCAGTGACTGTCTATGTGCTCACCATGCATTGAATCGTTATACCGAAGCGGCCTCAATATAGTCATTCACTGTACAATCCTGATCCGATGATTCTGCTGCTGAATAACTGTTAATATGAAGTCATATACCACACTTGGTACCTTCAGATGGCTTCTCATACAGTAATAAGTCAATGACAGTCAATTACCACAGACCGGACACCCGTAAGGTTTCTCCACAGTACTAACTCAATATACAACAGATGTAGAATACTGGCACAGATGTATGGCTTCTCTACACAATTACCGCAAATAGGGAGAACGTTTACCACATATAGCTCTACTGAATGGTATCTCTAAAACACTACTGTAACAGATCGTAACTACTACCACATGCGGTACATCTGTACAGTTTCTCTACACATTTATGATGTACAAATGTAAACCGCACGTAGAACAATTGAATGGTTTCTCCAGAACCGTAATGTCATTTACCATTTGTTTTTCAAGATGTAGGGTGTGATGCATATATGTATATATATCTCTCTTGTTCATAAATGTCAGCAGACAAAGCATAGAGTGAAATGTCATTTGCTTGCTCTCTGAATCTATGGTGATAATGAAAAACTTTACAATGTTTTCGAGTCGAGAGAGTAGCTTCACCGGAATCAACTGTTTGTAATCTGTTAGCAATTTTACTAATCGTTTAATGTCAAATGTCTCTCGCTCGAGATGAAATGACCGTTCGGGGATTATCAGGCATCAAAGGAAGAAACGACAGGAAAAGTTCCTTGGTTACACAACTTCACAGAATGCGTCCGGATGAAGTACCTGGTTGGTTCATTATACCTCGCAGGGGGAATTTGAATGGAGTGACTCGTTGGTTGACTATCACACCTCGCAGAATGACCCAGAAAGAACTGTGCCCGTTGGGTGATGATCAAACCTCCTAGAAGAATATCGCAGGAAGATTCACAGAGTATGAATTATTCTTCTGTTCGCTGTCACTTTTCGTCAGAAAGAGTTACTTTCAGTTCCCGCTACACCATAGCTATAATATAAACCAAAACGTGTACCAACATGTTGGTACACGTTTTGGTTATATTATAGCTAGCTACACCATAGCCTGACACAAACAGACGTAGATACCAGACTTCTTTCTAGGATATGGCACTTCGGAATGTTTGAGATTGGTGTCCTTGGTTCAGTATATTTGAACCACAGTGTTTTACTGTAACGGTAGCTTTGCAAGCGTTCTACCGTGATCGCAAATCGGCGGAATAAGTAAGTTCGACCCAGCAGGCCTAGGTTTTTGATACAGAAGCCGTGTTTACTTCGTTTAGCTCCGTAAAACTGTAACATGAAAATAAAGATACAGTTAAAATAATGAAACTGTAAGTTATACAATCTCAAGTTTGATAAGCGATAGTAACACGTGGAACAGTTCATCGAACAATATTTCAGTCTGTAACTAGGTCAAATTACCAAGTTAAAAAATATCAGATTAGCTGGCCTTAAATCAATATTATGAGTACGTTACTATGATAACTATGTTACTGAACATTTTAACTAAGTAAAGTATAACATAATATGTACTAACCACTTTGGGTCCTCTTAAATCGCACGAAAATGTTAGCGTTCACAAATCAGTACTTCGTTCTGGACAATTCACCAATCTACGCGCCACAAACGGTACAATATACGAATTTCCCTCCAAAACATTAAGGGGGAAAAACTCTTGGATACCGAACACGATTACAATCATACAATATCAGTGAGTGACATAACAATCTATTCATATGTTTGTGAGCGTAATATTTAAGTTGGAGTTTCTATATGTATCTAAAATAGACATTATCGCTGCGAGCGCACCACGTGTCGTGGTGTGTTTTAGACCTGTTTTGTATGTGTTATACCAGAACGTCAGATGGAGTCGGGCATAAGGTGTGATATTTTTCGTGCTTATGCGAAACAAAAGTGAAAATAGAACCATAAATCTGCATACATTATGTTCGAGTTTATTTCCAAGAAAATGCTTAGAATGCATCTCCGGAGATCTGGGACTTCGGAGCTTCCGGGGCCTAGGCGGCTCCTGGTGTAACGGCCAACATGTACTCTAATCCGTTTTCGTTTATTGGATATTGTTCTCGAGTGCTAGTTTTAGGACTTGCCCGTGATGTTGTGGCGAGTAAGCACATTGCCTTGTAAAAGCGGGAAATCGACAGAAAATCTCAGACACCTTTTCGTGCTTAAGTGGTCAACAAAGCCGGTAAACTATCTACTGTTTATATTTTGTAGTTGTTACAGATCGTTTTTGAAGCAGTTCGCTGTTATAATTTAATCTGTATAAGTCGATGAAGCATGCATAAGAATTTAGAAGTAATGTTGTATGCGCGACAACAACAACACATGTTATTTGACACAGTTTTGCGCACGAAATGATTATCGATACAAAACCGCTCAAATACAGCCATGTATAAATGTTCCTTTCGTAGTATTGTTAATGTTACGGTTCATTAATGACAAGTTTGTTTATTTTTGTGTAATGTTTGTAAAGGAGTTCATAAAACTGAAAACTATAGTACACATAAATTCTGTTAGTGAGGTGTACCGGTGATGTAGTGAATTAACGTGTCATACGATAAGCATTCTTTGGACACACAACTTATACTATTTTGTTTTATTTGTTTACAGTTAATCGTACAGTTCGTAGAGTTCGTTGAGTTCGTTGAATCCAACTATTGTTCAACAAGACTGACAGCAAACATCTTAACGCCAAAGATGACAACTATGTATCAGATGTCAAGAACAATACAACTATAATTATCTTATCCAGAAGTTGTTGCGTTATTTAGTGCGTTACACGCATTAACGGCTTTGACCCATCAAGATGAGTACAACTGGTGAGAGTGATGAATCGCTACCAAAAGCCATAGACCTTTCCACGAAGGGCAATAGCCAATATGGTGCAATAGAGAAGATAGAGGGTGCGCATAGCCGTATACCAACTGAGAAGGGGATATCTTATATACTGGACAATAAGATTAAAATGTTGAACAGTGTTTTCAAGCAACTGAAGACAAAGGCTGAACTGATGATATCTTTAATGAGACAAAACACCAATACTGAAATCGTCAGAAAACATTACACTGATTGGCTTACAGACTATGAGAAATTTATCGATGTTTACCAGGAAATGTGTCAGCCACCACTCGCTTCACACATTGACGAAGACATTGAAGGACGAAATGACGATAAAGATGTCTTCCTGAAAAACTTCAAAACCAAAACAGAAAACTGGTTTATTGGCAGAGGTCCCAGTAGTGAGAAGAGTATCATCCGCCCGAGATCACTGAAGGCATTGTCGAGACACACGCCATCCCTGGTTAGTTCCCTGTCGTCAGTGAGGCTGAAGCATGAAGAAAGAAGGGCAGAACTGGAGACGAAGGCTGCTGTTCTGAAACAGAAACAAGAACTTGAGTTAGCCAAATTGAAGCTAAAAATGAGAGAAGATGAACTTAAACTAATGGAAGAAATAGCAATAGTAGAAGCAAAAAAGGGGGTTCTGGAACGATTCCAAACAGAAAGTTCTAGTTTCGTTACAGTTGATAATGTTAGTGAGTCGGATCACATTCCTGTTTCTAAACCAACAAATTTCACTGTAACCGATAACTATTCATTGTTGGCTTCACGTGTAAATTCGGTTACATCAATTGATCAAAGTGTGAATTTGGATGTCGGTGGTGAAAGTCAAACTGTAGAGGTATCACATGTTCCTGTAGATACAAATCGGGGGTCCCACATACCGAATCCCAATGCCACGTTATTCAGATCAAGATTGAGAAATGTAAATTTTGAAACGCAAAATGTGCCAGTCAATATGAGAGCTGAAAATCCAGCCAATAGAGATTGTGATGTAAATTTGCATTCTAACCCCCATGTTCTCTACCCAGCCTCTATTCCAGGGTTTTCATCAGCAGCGGGTCACATGACCCCACAAGATGGCGCCATCACAGCTGTTATTCAGCATTTGAAAAGGCCTCCATCAGAGTTGAAGAAATTTGATGGGGATCCCTTCGAATATCGTAGGTTTATTCGCCAATTCTCAACAAAGGTAGTAGTAAACACTGAAACAGATGACGAAAGAATCAATTACTTGGAACAGTTTACTGCAGGTGAGCCGAATAAGATTGTGAAAGGATTTGCATATCTCCCAGCTGAACGAGGCTACCCGGCTGCCTTAAAGGAGCTTGAAGACCGTTACGGCGATGATGAGATAATTGCCAACGCATTTGTGAAACGGACTT
>JAVTVY010009386.1:0-48479 GCA_036873755.1 Hanleya hanleyi
CCACCAGAGAGAATGTTTGCAGAGGAAACAACCATAATTGCTACACCTCCACAGATATCAAGCTCACACTCACAAAATCGTTGAGCTCAGAACTAGAACAGGGTTGAGACTATAATCGAATAATGACGTATATATTCAGCTATCCTGCCCCAATAAATTATGACGGGTACTACAAGATATCGGATAGACAACTCTCATCAGGGCTTCATGACGAAGGCATGGGATGAAGAGGGACGCGTCTACCTCGACCCCAGGTCCTCGGCATGGCTACCCGCACTACACATATTCTCATACTGTATCTTCTCCATGTCACTCCATATATTAACTTCACCACATAAACTTCCATGAACGTGCCACATAGCAGAACACACACAGAAAAACCCACAAAGAACACAGTTATACAATCTCAACAGAAGTCACATAAAAACGCGAGTAACGCGTATATCTACCACACAAAATCTTCACACACAGAAATTATCTAATCACACAGCAACCATCGAACCCAGGCGTCCAGCACCCGGTTCCCTCACAAAGATTACTTAAACACACCTAGTTCACCATAACGCACCAAATGCTCCCATAACACACTACACGTATAACGCCGCAGCAAACATCACAATTTCCGAACATCCAACTTTCGAATACACACCAGGGTTCTCCAACACACACCATAATTCAGGAACAATAGTTCCAAAAATACAAATTACATTACACAACACATTACGAACGATTTGGGTCTAGAATTTTATGTATTTTTTTTTTCTTGAATTCCACAATGCCTCAAAAAACATCCTGTACAACAAAACCAAATCAATCCCCAAATAGGATAATTTCACATAGAAAATCAAAACTAAATACAATATATCCATCACTGCATACACGTGATGGTACACAACCATATATCTCCACCAAGCTAACACTATACTACATCGCTTCAGACGCATACACAAAATGCGTCACCAATGGCCCATCAACTAACTTCACCATTTATCAGTTACTGGCAGAGCGAAATGGAGCCCACATTGGACAAGTCACCATTCCATAAAAATTCAAACTGCAAAAACCTTAGTGTCTCCAATAACCAAGGTGTTATCCCTAAAATCTACAACACATCCATAGGCTGACAGGAAATCGAAGCCTAGCAACAGGTCGTCAACCAAGGGTGCCACCACTATATTTCCAGTACAGTGAAAATCGGAGATGGACAATGGGACATGCCGAACTAGCATTCCCATACTGGTCATTCCTCGGAATGCACCAGTCAACCGAATAGGCGAAGACGACAACCCCTGAAGACCCAACCTAGCAAATAGATGTTCACTCATGACGGTGACTTGGGCAGCCGTGTCTACCACAGCAGTCACCGGCACAGACCCAACCTTAACTGGAATGGACATCGCCCACCCCTGTGAACGAGACAGTGTAACATCTCTGACTGCTGCAGTAAGTTCAGTAACACCTGCCTCGTCTCCCGTGGACGACCCCACCCCGTCATTTGCAGTTGCTAATTCAGCCCACCCATCTAAATCATGTCTAGTAGGACAAAAACGGCTTATGTGGCTGGGTTTACGGCACGAGTAACAGAGTCGCGGTGGACGGAAGGGTCGCGATGACCGACGGCGAGGGGACCTCTTGTTTATCCCTTCCCCTTCTGCCTTACAAGCATCAGGAAAAGCCTCCCCACTGAATCAACATTAACAGTTCTACATGTAACCGTCTGAAAATCCAACTCCCTCAGATTATATCGTGAGGAGTTCACATAACGCAAGGCTTCCGAGATTGTTGTGGGGCTCTTTTCCATAGCAAATCTCACAGCCAGTATTTCCCTGCATCCCTTGAGAAAATGTTCCACCGCTACTGACTCAATAATCTTTTCCGGTGCATTCGGATACCCGTCCCTTGCCAACCTAGCGCATCTAAAAGCAAACTCCTCTAAAGTATCCTCGGAACCCTGCACTTCCGCCTGCAACCGCTGCCTAACTGCACGCGGAGGTTCCCTACTATTATAATGGCATTCCATTGCCTTGAGGAGCATATCAAACGAGGCTTTGACTGCCTCCGATTGATAACTGTAAAACACCATGGCATCGCCATGAATACAGTCTGTTAATTTCCTAAGACACTGGTCTTTGTCCCATTTTCTACTTTCAGCTTCCAACTTAAATTTAACCCTAAATGGAACCCAGTCCCCTCTGGTCCCTGAAAACACTAAAGTCTTGGGAAGCCGGGGACTTTGACTACGGTAGCGTTCTCGGGATACATGTCGTTCAGTTGATCTCGATCTGGACGAGCATTCGCTACATTTACTAGGAGAGGCCTCAACCTCCCCCTCGGTATCAGTAACGGACACATCGGCCAGATTCCCATTATCTATATCCCCTTGAAGATATTGTTTCCCTACCATAGCATTGTCTAAAAACAACTCATTCCGATTTACTAGGCCTTGGAAGTTCGGAGCTGAAGTGTGGCCACTGGGTGGTAACTGATTGAATACATTATCTACATCCCCAGTGTCGTCTGGAAACGCCAGACCAGCGTCCAGTCCTGTTGTTCCATTTAGATCTCGTGGACATGGGGGGTTGGGAAGTGTAGCTGATGCATTCACTTGAACATGTGGTTCATTTTGATGAACAGGGGCTGCGTTCAATTGATTTGCAGTCTCTCCCCCACCCTCAATCAATTGTTCAGGTCTATTATTTACGACAACAGGAGTTGGGTCCGCCTGACCAGCGTCCCCCGTTGTCTGATCAGACGTCGCATGTGATGAAATCTCTGACCCTTCCCTGGTTGGAGCGCTAAGTAATGTAACAACAGTCCTCATATCCAAACCTACTTGTTCCATCTTATCATTAACTTGACCTATTTGAGTGTTTACTTGTTGACCTAGTTGGTCAACTTTAACATCCACTTGTCCTACTTTAACATCCACTTGTCCTACGTTAGTTTCCACTTGTCCTACGTTAGTTTTCACTTGTCCTACTTGTTGACCTAGTTGTTGACATTGTACCACTATTTTCTCATCCAACTGGCCTATCTGAAGCTCGTATGCCTTAACATCGTCATGCAACTGGCCCATTTCTACATCCAATGCATTTACTTGAGCCGTTATTTCAACTTTCCATGATCCAATGATTTCTTCAAGACGACGGTCAACTAAAGCATTAATGTATTCCGGACTTCCCGATAAGTCTAAACCTAGTATCTGCCCATCTAGCACCAGATCGGCTACATGCCCGGCACTAAACTGAGTCGCCTGCATAAAATGCTTAAAACTAAGCAACCTGCACTCTTCCTGCAAGGCTACCACACGTGCACTTCGACTACTTCCCACCCCTTTCAATTTTTGCAGTGCATCCTCTGTGGCCACTGACACATCAATGGTCCCTAAATCTGCCATGTTAACAAAAGTGGAACGATATACGGTATATGCAAACAAGTCCAAAAGAATAAGGAATACCCAATCAAAATCTAGTCAAATAAATTCAAATATATCAGACTTTCAGTGAGTTTCCTTCTAGAAACTCACTAAAGCAACTGAAAGACAGCCCACATTGGTATGTCCACTACAAAACAACAAATCTTACACCAAAATAAATAGCAGTGTCAACTCCTCACACTCAGTTTCCACTCCAGAAACTCATTAAAGCAGAATACCGTGTACCTCGTTATGTCCCCTAGGGAACACCAAATTGGACACGAAAAATGAAAAGCAGTGTCAACTACTCAAATTCAGTGAATGAAAACAAATATTTAAACATGTGCAGGTTCGAGTTCAAACTGACGAAACACTTTATGAACCAAATTAATTGTGCCTAATCAGCCATATCCATTAGGAAAAAAGAAAAAGAACAAGACCCATCTCTAGAACAAGTGCAACACGTGTTACCACACAGTCCACACGTTGTTACAACTTCTCTATTAATCTTGCACTATTTCAATTTACCACTAATCATGAATAGGGCACTAAAGAAACCCAGGGTGGGACTGGGGGAGAAAAAAAAAATTCAATTATTAATTGTGCCCGGAAAACAAAGTCAGGCCACCTGTATTCAACATAAATAAATCTTAAATTAACACAGTTTTCCGTGCCTGGAGAATGGAGAAAACAGACCGGATATACAAATCATTAACTCAATTCAAAGAGATTGAAGGAAGTCGAATTACTATTGTCGCAGTGACAACACCATGGCTTTGCCATGAATACTATAATATATGGCAGCGACAACATCATGGTGTCGCCATGAATGTGGCTCGCATGACTGATAATGCCCCAAGCTGTCAACTGAGCAATCAGAATCATGTATTGGACAACCAAAATGTAGGCAATATATATATATTATTTAGCCGACCAGTTGACAGCCGACAAACCGTTCAAAAAAATGTATATATATATATCTTGAAACAGAAAAAAACGGGTTTCGCTTTTATCAGGACGGGAAAAACGTTAGCAGAAGACAAAGTCACATTGACCCGCGAACAATCTGAGCATTTACTATTGTATTCCAACGCCCAATTGTATTCCAACTACAGATTTCTCATAAACGTTGACAAATCTCCAATCCCAATCCAAAGACCCATCAATATAGCAGAAATCTCACACAAAAGTCAATCTCAGAAACAATACAATTCAATCGCACAGAAACACATAGACAGCACCACACAGTAACACCCGGAGTGACAATGGACAAAAACTTCCATAAAAATATGATTCTCCCCGATATACAGGCTCTATATGATAACCCCGTAAAAATATTTGACAATTGTATAACTCTGCCAGGCTCAAATTGCATTCAATATCACTGAGTCAATTTATCTGGTTGTTACCAATCCACTGGCCACGAACGGCCAAAATGCCACTACTAATAACACTTCGCGTTTATCACAGAATAATAATGCTGTATATACGACGACACCAATTGCAATAAATGAATAGAGTAAATCCACTATTCCCAAGAACTGTTGACTAGTTCAACTGGCTAAATACCAGGAATATATTTAATAGTACGGGCGGAAATGAACACTTCGAGTCCCTCAAAGAGACGAGCGATTAATTGCCCCATTACACAGATCTATATATATACTGTTGACAGTGCTAAATTATACCGCATTGGCCGTACTATAATAACACAGTGTGCCTATCACAGGTTAATAATACGGGTACTGTATATACAGCGACACGAAGTTTATTGAATGCATACGACCGATGCACTGTTTATGAGAAATGTTGGCTAGCTCAGCCGGCTATATACCAGAAAAATATTTGATAGCGTGGACTGAACTGAACACACTAGTTTCATAACGAAAGACGGGGAAAACGGCTAACCGGCCCCTACATGTATATCACACAGCCCAGTGTGATCATATTGTCAAATTTCACTATCGCGTAGCTAGCCTATCGGCCGAGACAAAAAGACCTATCTAACACAATACACAGCCTGCCAGCCGTGAAAAGATTTATACAAAATTATCGCGACCAGAATAGCCCAATATCAGGATGACCGACTCCCGGTAAACAATTCTACATACACTCAACCTGTGCAAAGCCGGCCAAGTAAACATGGAAGGTGGGGAACGCGAAGTGAGAGGACAAATGGCCGACTTCCACACCGCGTTTGTTTACCGAGATTTTCGCAGGCTGGTTCACAGGCGTAAATTCTCAACCGTTTCAAATTAATTTTATCTCTGATCACCAGATGTAGTAGCATTGGGTGCCTGCCTCGACTAGGCTAGCAACACCTACTGCGATATAGACAATGTAGCTAAAAGATCCCCCATTAAAATCCACCCTCCATTCCAGCCCGAATTCATATATGTCTCGTTCGTTCTAAAGCTCAACCCAGTCTGACGATCTCAGAACATGCAACGGGGCATGCCAGTTCTAGGTTCTGGCCCAAACCGGTTTTGAGCAATCTCCTGGCATGTACGATTTATTTCGAGGTAACAGGGCTAGCAGTTTGGAGCGTAAAGCTATAGATCCCTGCAACACTACATTAAACTTCTGTTGGAGAATGTCCTTTGTTCACATATATGGGAAAATCAGAGTTGTAGATTTCCTAAAGCCACCAATAAATACATATTTAATTATCTTTTCAAGTTATATTGTAGAAAATGGAAAGAATCTATTGACAAGATGAGTAAATTGGACACCTTTAGGAAAATTAAACCAAATTTGGTAGAAATGTCAGAAGGTGGTAGTATCTTGAATATTCCCAACAAAAATCATCGGTCGGCTTTATTTAAGCTGAGAATCAGTGCCCATCCCCTCCGTATTGAGCGTGGCCGATTTGAAAAGGGCACAACTAGAGACGTACGTCTATGCACCCACTGTGGGGTGATCGAAACCGAATCACATTTCTTATTAGAATGTATATTTCATAGGGATAGACGTGTCAGATTATTTTCGGTGGTAAATTCCAGAGCACCTAGCCTACTAGACAGCGATATCAATTCAGTATTTTTAGATTTAATGTGTAATACTGACCAAGTTATTTTGAACGCAGTTGCAAAATATACCTATGAATCCTTTAGTCATTACACATGAGCAGCAATGTTTCATATTATAGATCTACAATAGCACAAGTAATATAGAGGTGCATAAAAGTTTTTATGGACTTCTGGTATTACTATTGGTCAATCAATATCCGGTGGGATGCAGCCTATCACGTTTTTATATACATGTAGGTTCTCGCATACTTAAATACTTGTACTTTAGTGTCTCTTGTAAATGCTGTGTTCTTTTGCTTTTGGCCTTAACGGCATAGTTGTGCAAATAAACTTTGAACTTGAACTTGAACGCATTCGGTGTGAGACTCGCGCATTTGGCATCTGTCTCACGCTCTAACGCAGCTATATCACAATCTCACGCATCTGGACATTTTCATAAAATTATTTCTAAAATAACCAAGAATCGTTTAAAGTTGCTCTATTTTGCAGAAAAACGAGTTAGTAAATTCAAAATTTTCTTAGACTTGTTCATAAGGTATCCATTTATAGCCTCCATGAAGGGTGAAATGTATAATGGTAGGCTGTTATATGAAACAAAACTGTGAAAAATTGTATGGAATGACGCCTAGATATTCACATTCACAACAACGACGCCTAGATATTCACATTTTTGGGAGACTAGTATCTCCTGGGCGGATATCCTCAAATCTCACGCCTTGGCAAACTTGAGAGGTCTGCCAAAATGGCCGCCGGGACCCACTCACTTCAGGTCATTTTTTGGGAAAGAATTTAGAAACAAATTTCATATAAAGTGCTGTATATCTTTTGAATATCTGAACGTATGGGGATATGATATGTCGGGGGAGGGGGTGTATCCAAGGGGTTGGGGGATTTCAGAAATGGGTGGAATATGTCAGAGTGGTGGGAGATATGTCCTACAAACAGCGATTTATCATGCTGTTGTTGTTGTCCATGTCGAGTGTGTTTAGTTTGTTTTCTGAAAGTTTACCAATTTAGTCGATGCATCTGCCTGAAATTTAAATGACAATATACCATAACACATAGCTAACTGTGATATTCGACTGATCTATCCATAAGTTTGCTATCATACCCGAATTCCTCAAAAACTCTGGAAAACTTGTCAAAAGTTTGCCAAGCATGGAGGCTGACATTTTGAAAATAGTGCACATATATCATTGCGCTCGAAAATCAAATATTCAAAAGGCAACAGTTTTCTTGGGCAATATTTGAGAAAAAAATCCTATGTCCAAATAATATGAAGGACAGCAAAAATCAGAAATGTGAGGGAAGTATTTCAGAGAAAGGAAGCTGATAATTCATGGGATTACTTTCCGGAAGTGGGAAGCTTTTGATCTTATGGCCGTCCTATGGCGTCAGAAAGTTAGCGCGCTTTTTGAGATGGAGTTCTCATCATTGAGTCTTGAACCGTCAAACGACGACGTTCTCCAAGTTTCTGTGATTTGTCCTGATGTAGAAGCGGATGACATAAGAGCAGATTTAACAATAACTGGGAATGTAGAATCTACTGTCAACAGAATACTCGATGGCACGGTACGACAGTATGGATGGCAGATAGGCCTATGATAGCCCCAATAGGGACCTAATGACACTGTCAATGAATGACAGTATCATTAGGTCCCTGTTGGGGCTAGGCCTATGACTGACAGTGACATAAATTGTCATTGCCTTTGACAATTATGTTGACATAGTAAATAGTAGAACATCTTTAAAAGATATTTGCAATGCAAATTTCTTTTCTAACATAGTCTTTGTTGTTGCAGAGACAATTTATGATTTTTTACTGTACTTTTCAATTTTGTGGACTTGTGCTGGCAGTCACAAGAACAATTGCTTCTGTGTGGATGGATGGATGGATCTACTTGAGCACTCCATCGTGTATAATTAGTTACTTATGCAGATATACTTGCATGTGAAATTTGATATAGTGGGATTCTCCATGGGACAAGGTAAAATGATGGAGAGCAAAAAACAAAAGTCCTCCTAAATCTTCCAAGAAGAGTGATTAAACCCCTTAAAATTACTTGTTTATATGCGAGTCCGTGCATCTGTAAGTTTATGTAGTCAGTGGATAATTTTTCTGCAACAAAACATTCAAGTTTATGAAAAAAAGAAATTAAATTATGTGTGTGGGTCTTTCACCAATATCATTACTCAATCATATTGACCGTGTGGGTCTTTCAGGAACTGACCCACCATTGCAGGGTTCTGCCCACCCTGGATAGTCCAATTGGTCACATTTACACACATAATCATTTCGAGTGAAATACCCACCACTCAAGTCAAATGTTTCTTGGCAGAACCATGCAGGAGTGTCATTGTGCATACCCCAGGTCAGGACAAACTGGGGCCCCTTGGGACAAAGAAATAGGACTCCACCCGGGACCATGGGATCCCTGGTGTGAAAAGAAATAGGATAGGACCTAAACGTCGTGATAGACACTTTTGCATATATACAGTACAGGTGAGCTTGCTATTATGGCCACTCTGCACAATTATGGCCATTTCATTTCCTTGCACGCACAACATTTACAAAATGCAACAAAATTTACTGGTTTGAAGAAATGATAACTACTGATAATTGTTATCGAGCCCATAGCTTTAGCTGCGGAAAGCTTGATATAGCAATCTAGATGATCTCTGTGGATGTTTTGGAAGTTTTCGACTTTTGGATTTTTCCTGTTCATAGCTTCTCAGCCTCACCCCATGACTCCTGAACTAAGCCCCATCCCCTGAACCCTGATATATTTTGGAAACTTACAACATGTTGCACTTATTCAACCCATCCACTACCCTCGGGAACATGTCTCCACCCCCATTGCATCAATTCCATCCTCTAGTCTATCTTCTAAATTAAGCCGCCCATGGGGCTACCGGGGATTGACCTGGGGTGTCGTTGTGCGCACTCCAGGTCATGCTAAGAATAGACCTCGGCCCCTCAGAGAGCTTGTCGTAGAGGCGACTAACTGGGGCACCTGTGGGGTTCCTGGGTGGTGAAAATCTGTTTGATTTCTGGGAATAGGAATCAAGCGTTTGATTTGACTGAAATAATGTTGAAAGCTAAATCATATTCATTCGCTCACTCTTATTACTAACCGTTGTTTAACCCCCTACGCTCATATAATCCTGGAGCTTACACCATGCTACACTTATTCAACCCATTCACTACCCTCGAGAACATGTCCCCACCTCCAGCACACCAAGCGACAAGCTCCACTCTTTCTCTCCAGAACTAAATCTCGCCCAACCCTGATATATTGCGTTCAAGCTTATGTATCCAATCTTGGCAGAAAGTTGAAATTTTCCTATCACAGCTTCTCAGCCTCACCCCATGCCCCCCAAACCCTGATATATTATGGAAGCTTACTCCATGCTGAACTTATTCAACCCATCCACTACCCTCGGAACATGTCCCCACCCATGAAGTCTCCGGTGTTAAAAGAAATAGGACCCTATCTATGTGGTTTCTGGGTTCTGAAAAGGAATAGGAACCAAACGTAGTGATATGACCAAAATAGTGTTGAAAGTGATGTTAAATCATATTCACTCGCTCACTCTTGAACTAAGCCTCATCCGACCCCCTATGCATATATATTCCTGGAGCTTACACCATGCTACTGTACATTTATTCAACCCATTCAGTACCCTCGAGAACATGTCCCCACCTCCAGGGCACCAAGCCCATCCTCGATCTCTTAAACTAAACCTCGCCGACCCATACCCTCATATATTCCGGGAGCTTAGATCATCCTACACAAATTCAACCCAAGCACTACCCCCAGGAGCATGTCCCCATCCCTGGGACAACAAAGCCTACCCTCTATCTTCTAAAGTAAGCTTCATCCGACCCCATGCGCACGATGATGCCCTCATATATTCTGGGAGCTTGCATCATGATACACTTATTGAGCCCATCCTCTACCCTTGTGGAGCATGTCCCCACCCCGGCCCTGGGCACCGAGCACTACCCTATATCTTCTAACTAAGATTCGCCGGACCATCATATATTCCGGGAGCTTACGTCATCCTACACTTAATCAATCCATCCGCTAACGTAACCCCCAGGAGCATGTTCCCACCACCAGGGCGCCAGGCCCCTCCCTGTATCTCCAAAACTAACCCTCACCCAACCATCATATATTCTGTTTGAGCTTATGTATTCAATATATCTTGGCAGAAAGTTGAAATTGTGTGTATTCTGCAATCTTGGTGTAATTCCGTAGAAATGAAAAAAAAGCCTATTAAAACAACCTTTTATTCATTCTCCTCTAGAATTCTATCATCCATCCTTGATGATTTGAATCATTCCGAAACAAGGGACAATTGCCACTACCAGTGCCACTGCAATACAAATGCATGTATTCACCATTACTCAAAAGACTGTTGAGGTATCTAAGGGAGCTTCTTGAAATTAGGGCATGAGTTCCTTGAAAGGAATGGCATATGCCGGTTATCCAAATACGGTAGCCTGAAGCTAAGTTTTGCCATTTGAATAATAGAAGAAATAGGGTATGCCCAGTGTGTTTTCTGAGACCGATTTCATGAAACCTCACTTGAGGCAATTTTCGCACTTGAAACTTCAAGTGCACTTGAAAACCTCGCTTGACTTGAGTTTTTGCTTTTCATGAAAGTTCACTTGAACCTGAAATCGCACTTGAGTTCAAGTGTGGTCGGACTTCACTTGAAAACCGCACTTGAAATAAAAACGTACTTGAAATGACCAATATGTTGGGAGATGGTGTTGAAAATAAGTTTTCACGGGGCGATGTAGGCCCGTAGGGACTAATGGTCCTGTCTTGTAGTCAGAAAAAATTGAGCTGCAGCTCTGTGTCTTGCTAACACAGCACAAGATAGAGTTCTTACACGACAAGAAAGAGGTCTGAAACTTCCTTCTTTAGAATGTCCAGGTTTCTGTGTTTTTAATGTTCGCGTATAGTTGCAGGTCTGATATATTTAAGTTACATTTCCATTTATCTAATTTTATGCGTGTTTTCGTTCATTTTTCAGTGGCACTACTTTCGTGCTCAAAATATGTCGTCTGCTAAACCACAGATTTTGAGAGGCGCATGTTGAGTGATTTTGTGGGACTAACTCATTCTCATTAGAAAGCGTGTTAGGGCAGTAATTTAGTATTAAATAATACCAGTATTTAGTGTAATTCATTGTAGAAAACAATGGGATATTTCACTTTGCCTGTATTCATTTACATTTTCATGAAATATGTGTGTTGAGTTACAGTTTGGAATTTTTGCCATTTGAGCTCACCCCTCAAGACCCTCTGCATTATCTTTTTATAGTAAGTTTCTAAAATCCAGTGGTGGTCAAATCATTTACGTAATAATTTCCCTGTATTCAGAAATGTTTTCTTTCCATTCTACTTCTGAAATATTCATGGAATGTTGCAAGCATTTCCCCCTGATCTACAGAAAGAGCTCCGCATATCACAGTTTTGAAGCATTCGCAACTTCTCGGGGATCTCCGGTTTGAGATGTCCCTCGAAGGCCATTGACGCCATATTGGACTAGAGCGTGGTCACATGTGTTTCGGTCTGTCAGGGAACTGTCAGTGACGTCACGGGAATTATATCTTGCCAATACGTGGCGTGTGTACCATTTAAACTGATGGTTTTCTATTGAAACGTGCTTCGAATGAAGAATAAACAGTTTTTAGAATATCTGACGTAAATCAGAGACTCGCAGGGAAATATTTGCTGGTCGGGGATTAAGGCTTCCGCGAGAGTGATTGGGCTTTGGAGCCATGCGTATTAAACCGTTCCGGCGCGTCACATCTGGAGATTCATAGGAAATTCATGTTGTCGTCCCCCGAGCGTAGAATCAGTCCCCTTCGTAGATTTTCGCTCGGGAGTTCCGAATGAGTTTTGAAGCTGTAAGATGACCGGGGAGATAACCAAATAGAACTGTAATATACTAGGGAGGAGGTACATGAAACAATATGATGCCATGAGAGGATGCATCCCAGCATAGCTTCAGTCCATCTAACCATGAGGATTTTACATTGTATCTCAATACTCATTTTTACCCCTCGGCCAATTTTGGCCATGGGGTATTGTCGTCTTGAACGTCCGTCTGTTCGTACATCAGTACGTGAGCGGGATAGACGGAAAACGGTTCCACTGAAGAATTCCAAATTTGGTATGCTTATTTACCTAGTCAAGGACCAGAAGCCTATTGAATTGGGACCTGATTGTGTGGAAACCTTGGCGGCCATCTTTAATTTTATGCAAAATGGATAATGGTCCATATCTCGGAAACCATTCAACTGTTCAATATGAAAGTTAGTATACATCATCGATACATCAAGCAACTTTCAATGAATTACCAAACCGGCTTTTCTGATTAGCTGGAAATCCTGGAGACCATCTTTAATTTATGCAAAATCGATAATGATACATATCTCTGTTACCATTCAGTTGTTTTATATGAAAGTTGGTATACATCATCGATGCATACAGATACTTTAAATCGGGACCTGATTGACTGAAAACCTTGGTGGCCATCTTTAATTTATGCAAAAACTTTAATGATATATATCTCTATCATTTAAGTGTTCTATACCAAACTTGGTATACAGCATCGATGTATCAAGAGACTTGCAATGAATAACCACATCAGTTCCTCTGAGTGGAGAGAAGGATGGGCGGCCATCTTTAATTTATGCAAAATCATTAATGATCTCGTTCTCTGATACCGTTCAAGTGCTCGATGTAAAATTTGGTATACATCATCGATGAATACTTACGACAAATGACAGTTCTGGTTTCTCTGATTGGGCGGAAACCTTGGTGGCCATCTTTAATTTATGCAAAATCTTTAATGATGTATATCTCTGATACCATTTCAGTGTTCTATACGAAACTTGGTATACAGCATCAATGTATCAAGAGACTTTCAATTAATAACCACATCAGTTCCTCTTGAGTGACGGGAAGGATGAGCGGCCATCTTTAATTTATGCTAAATCATTAATGATCTCTATCTCTGATACCGTTTAAATGCTCGATGTAAAATTTGGTATACATCATTGATGCATCAAGAAACTTATGTAATGAAAACCGGTTTCTCTGATTGGACGGAAACCTTGGGGGTCATTCCTAATTGCAAAATTTTTGATAATCTGTATATTTGTGACTTGACTGCTTGGTGTTCCTGACATCTTGGTTCAAATTGAATACATTATGAATGTACCCAGAGACGAGGGGTTTTCAGATGCGCAGCTTCGTATTGTTATTTACTGCTGAAGGATATGCTTTCGATTATCTGAAAAAAGTGAAATTCTTTACAAATATTGGTAACATGCAGTGAAGACATTATTTTATCATTTCATCAGGTTGGTTTCATAATAAATGTTTGTCCCAGCGTTTTTTTTTTTTTATAAATATATATATGTGTACAATTACACTAATGCACTAGAGATCCTTGTTGAGAGGAATGTGTGAGACTACAAGTATGGCTCTTCGCCATGAGATGGAACATCAAAGAGTTAGTGGAATTATTCCAACAGCCTATTTTACATTTAAATAGCCCCGTTTCAGTGCCTAAGGCTCTAGTTTTTTCATGTGCCCATGCACCATAATGCACGTATGGGCATTGTTCTTCATCTCATAGATCCAAACATGGCACAGACATATTTATTTGACACCTGAAATTCTACCATTCGGCTCCTGTGCATCAAGTATTTTGAGCTTGCACTTGATTCTGCGGGGATACTATTTATTACCAAATCGCACAAAAGAGTTCCAAAAAGGTCACTTCAAACATCACTTGACCAAGTGCGTCTAAAAACGTTAGGTAAAACACAACCGGAGATTTTTTTTAAGTGCACTCGGTCAAGTGCGAAATCGCCCTTGAAAAAGTCAAGTCACGTAAGGTTTCATGAAATCGACCCCTGATCAGCATGGATAGGAGTTTCAATTGGAATGGCATATGCCATTCCCTCTGTGCTATTGTATGGCAAGCCCTATAGTATGCCATCCTTTCTTTGTCGAGTTCAAAAATGGATGCCAGGGAGTTCCATACCACTCCATACCACACCATTTGGAATGCTTTGTGCCAGTTCCTGGTATGCCCTAATTTCAAGAAGCTCCCTAAAGTAGACCACGTTTTCTCGTACTAAAATTTCTCAAAACCGAATGGAATTTGGTGAGTGGACCAAGTAATGTCTGAATAATATACACATGATCAATTCAGATGAAAAAAAAAAAAATTCCCGAGAAATCTATCTCTTTCGCAAAACGGTCATAATAACAATGTTGCTCAGTTGTGTACGCCCCAAAAAGGGAGATGAAAAGCATACCAAAGCTGCTTCCTGAGTAGCAGATTTCTCTCTCAAAGTTTAAATTAAAAATATTTGTTTGAAAAAACCTTAATAAACTTTGAAATAATGATCATATTATCAAGCTGACCCACACTGTATTGTACTTGAAGATTCATTATTGAAAAATTGTAAGACCCAGTGCCTGAAAATTCATCTGAACATACAACACAATGTAAAATATTTTATGCTATCTGGAAAATTTGTTTTGTATTGTTTAATACAGCATTTTAGCAACACATCTCACCTCATCGGGGACTGAATCCTTGGTAAAAACCCTGCCAGGTCCTCTCAGGGGATTAGTGGGTCTCATTCTGAAATATGGATTAATCTGAATAATGGAGTGCTCAAGTAAATCCAATCCAGTCGACAATATTTTCTATATATAGTAAAACCTATGAATACTGACACCTGTGTAAACTGACCAGCCTATAAATACCAACATTATCCATGGTCCCAATACTTAAATTTAGTCTTGATAAATCAAAACCTTGTTGGTAATAAACCAGTTATTTGTAATTGCAGTTTCAAAGAAGAAATAGTGTGACAGAAGTGAAGAGTGAAACCACATTTCCAACTAGGCTGGGTACTCCTCAAACCAGCCTGGTTCCTGGCTCAAGTACAACTGCACTGCCATTGAGGAATAGTAGTACTGATTGCAGTACGACAGACGTTAATACAGACAGTGACCTGGACGTGCCAAATATTAGAGACAGACTCCATGACAACAGTCCCAGCTCTACAGATGTTAATACAGACGGTGATGCAGAGTTAATTAGTTCAAATAAACCTTCAGCATCTTTAGTTATGGATAATATGGAGAATGTCAAATCAAGTTCCAGAAGGAAAGGTTGGATTTCTAAGGCTCATGATCTGTCTGATGATGATGTGCCACATCTTGATAAAGCTAAACATTTAAATAATTACAGCGAACCTTTGTCAATTTCTAGTGACGATGATGATGATTTAGCCTATCTCGAGAGAAAACCTCTCGCTGCTCTGTTATCTTTTAACAAAGCAAGCCCCAACCACTTGGGGAATGTTCATTCTTCACCGCCGGGGAATTTCAGCTTCGAACACGAAGATGACTTGCCAGACCTTGCACCTTATGAATTTCCCGAAGCTTTGGAAAGTGAAGGTTATGCTTCGTCAATGGCTTCCTCCAAGTGGACCAGTGAATGGTCCCAGGGAAGCACAGACAGTTGTGCAGTACTGTCCAGTAGTCAACAGTCGGCCATCTCTACTGATGGCACTGATGCTGGGGTAAATCCCAAGAAGAAAAAAAGAAGAACTCCTGAAGAAATTGAGGAAAGCAAAAGACAGGCTCAGGTGAGTTCTGATTGGATAGTCACTGTAAAGGTTAGATCTGATTGGATAGCCAAGTAGCCAAAGGGTTTATAAAATAACCTCCAGATCTGATTGGATAGGCCCTTTTAATGGCTATATTTGATTGGATCGTCTCTGTAACTGCTACATTGATTTGACCATTCAATGCATAGATGTGATTGGATAACTAATTTACATGTAACAATTTGTTTTTAAACCAAAAAAAATGTGATTTACATAATACAGCCACACAATATGGTCATTTATGCAGAAGTAAGTACCAGTACATTGAAGAAATGAGTTGTGCTAAAAGCTGAAGAACATTTATTTTGTTAGGTGCGTAAAGTCCAGAGAGAGAAGGACAAATTGGAAAAAGAACAGAAAAAGGCAAGAGAAACCCAAGTGAAGAAAGCCCTTCAAGAGGCCAAGAAACAACATCGGCCAGGAGATTGCATGAAGGTCCACATATATTTTTCTTGTACTTCCTTCAATCCTCATACTGCATTTTTCTATCAATTGACACAGAATGCGATATAAGCAAAATTTTTAAGCACTTTTGATCGGATTGGTTAAATTGTAAATCAGACAAGTCGAATATCCAACGTCCTGACTGCTAGCCTAATTCAGATGCTACTGTTTGCCAACTGGTTTCAAGAGTTTGTATTATTTTGTGATTCTGAATCGAGACCTTCACATCCGAATGGGTGTCCTATTCATATACTACAGTGATAAGAGAATGAGCGACATCCTCCTTGATTTTCATCTTTGAAGTGTTCTGATGTTTTAATTCTTTATCCAGTATGTTACAGTGGTAGTGGATCTTGGGGTGATCAACTCAGGACCTGGGGCGGCCATCTTGGCCTCGTTTGAGGGGTCTGAAGTCGGCTGTGTGGCAGAGTCTCAGCCCGTACCTCAAACCATAACATGGAGAAGACAGGTCATTGAGCACAGTGTGGGAGATGATATGTCAGTATGTACCTTAGCTAATGATAAATTTTGTGATGAATTTGAAAAAAGTGTTTTCATTTCATAAAAATTTACAGTTACCAATTCTCAGGTGATCAAATTGTAAGGAATCGTTACATGTATATAGTTTTGACAGGCATTGCAATTAGTATTAAGTTTAATTAATGAAACTTTTTTTGCCATATTCTGTTCGGTCACCTGACCAAAAATGTCCACTTACATTTAAAACCCACTTCTCATTTTATTTACAACAATGTTTTGTCGTCGTATTGTCGTCGTCAGCGTCGTCTTGTCTCTCCGTCTGTCTGTGGACATGATATTTCAAGAAGGATTACAGCCAGGCATTTTAAATTCATACCAAATATGCATCTGGTGAAGGGTCAGAAGCCTATTGAAAATGACCGACCTTGGCCTAATTTATCAAGGTCAAATTCTAATATTTGCTATATGTTTTGAATGATTAAAGGTAGGGTCTCCAAATTCATATTACATATGCAACTGGTGATTGACTTGAAGCCTATCCCAGTTGGCTGACCTTGACCTATTTTTTCAAGGTCAAATGCTGTTTATCATGATAAAACATGAAGAAATATATGAAGTATACATCTGTCGATGGTCCAGAGGTGGGCTGAAGATGACTGACCTTGGCCTATTTTATCCAGGTCAGATTCTATTTAGTACGATATGTCATGAAGGATTTTATCTACACTGTCCAAATTTATATCACATATGCCTGGACCTGGAGTCTGTTGACTACCATTGACCTTGACCTATTTTTTCAAGGTCAAATACTGTTTAACATGATATAACATGAAGAAATATAGCTAGGCTTTCCAAATTAATACTATGTATACATCTGGTGATGGTCCAGAGGTGTTTTGAGATGACTGACCTTGACCTATTTTTTCAAGGTGACTCCTATACAAAACATGAATAATGATAGCTAGGCTTTCAAAGTTAATGAATGATTATATTTACATTGTCCAAATTTATACCACATATGCCTGTACCTGAAGTCTATTGAATATCAGTGACCTTGACCTACTTTCTAAAGGTCAAAACTCTATGTTCAAATTCATGCTTCATTCATGGTATAAGGCATTTCACTGGTGACTGCTAGCCTCACACTGCTGAACCGCCACGGGTTCGAGCCCAGCTGGTCAATGTGTGAAAGTTTGTTTGTTACTTGCCGACAAGCGGTGGTGCTCTCGGGGTACCCCGTCTTCCTCTACCTACCAAACTGACTGTCACCATATGAGCGAAACAACCTTGAGTGTGACATTAAGCCAAATCCCCCCTCCCCCCTTCCCCAGAAAAATTGTTAAAGAGAACTGACCTTGATTCTGTATTTCTAAGATCGAATTACTTGATTTGATTATGAGCTTTTTGGAAGAGTATAGTTAGAGCTAAGAATTTGCTCATGTCAGATGTATTTTTAAGATGAGAGAAATACAGTCAACATTTTTGTTAACCTACATGATATTGTTGTTTTCTAAAAATACATATTATGCAATGCATGATTGCTGAGTTAAAAGAATAACTGATAACCTTGGGGTATTGGAGCCCATTGGGCCATTTTTACCCCTCGGCCAATTTTGGCCATGGGGTATTGTCGTCTTGTACGTCCGTCTGTCCGTATGTCCGTCTGTCCGTACGTCCGTACGTGAGCGAGATAGCCGGAGAACGGTTCCACTGAAGAATTCCAAATTAGTCAAGGACCAGAAGCCTATTTAATTGGGACCTGATTGGGTGAAAACCTTGGCGGCCGTCTTTAATTTGATGCGAAATGGATAATGATCCATATCTCGGAAACCATTCAACTGTTCAATACGAAAGTTGGTATACATCATCGATACATCAAGCAACTTTAAATGAATTACCAAACCGGCTTTTCTGATTAGCTGGAAATCCTGGAGGCCATCTTTAATTTATGCGAAATCGATAATGATACATATTTCTGTTACCATTCAGTTGTTTTATATGAAAGTTGGTATACATCATCGATACATCCAGATACTTTGAATCGGGACCTGATTGACCGAAAACCTTGGCGGCCATCTTTAATTTATGCAAAAACTTTAATGATATATATCTCTGATCCAATTTAAGTGTTCTATACCAAACTTGGTATACAGCATCGATGTATCAACTGACTTGCAATGAATAACCACGTCAGTTCCTCTGAGTGGGGGGAAGGATGGGCGGCCATCTTTAATTTATGCAAAATCAATAATGATCTCGTTCTCTGGCATTCAAGTGCTCGATGTAAAATTTGGTATACATCATCGATGCATCAAGAGACTTACGACAAATGACAGTTCTGGTTTCTCTGATTGGGCGGAAACCTTGGTGGCCATCTTTAATTTATGCAAAATCTTTAATGATGTATATCTCTGATACCATTTCAGTGTTCTATACGAAACTTGGTATACAGCATCAATGTATCAAGAGACTTTCAATGAATAACCACATCAGTTCCTCTGAGTGGCGGGAAGGATGGGCGGCCATCTTTAATTTATGCGAAATCATTAATGATCTCTATCTCTGATACCGTTCAAATGCACGATGTAAAATTTGGTATACATCATTGATCATGTTGATGCATCAAGGAATTTATGTAATGAATACCGGTTTCTCTGATTGGACGGAAATCTTAGGGGTCATTTCTAATTGGAAAATTTTTGATAATCTGTATATTTGTGACTTGACTGCTTGGTGTTCCTGACATCTTGGTTCAAATTGAATACATTATGAATGTACTCAGAGCCGAGGGGTTTTTTGATGCGCAGCTTCGTATTTTCTGTTGTAGCTGGAAACCATACAGAAGGAGAAAGTGGAGTCTGAAGTTCTTCTGGTGTTATCAACTGCGGATTTTGTGGAACTAGTATATAACATGAGACAGGTACACATAACATATATTGCAACTTAGACTTGTTCCATATTTATTGCATTCCACTATTGAGGTCCACTGCAATTGGGATGTGAAATACTAAGCCAGAGATGACAGCCTGAGCCTGAGCCAATACTTCTTATGTTGGCTTTGAACCATTGAGAAGACCAGGTCAGGCTTAATGGTTTCGTCTCGATATGACTGGAATAATATTGAAAGCGACATTAAATCCTATTCACTCACTGAATGACTCAGGCTTACACCAATATGATATCAGGGGAGTTTTCAGTGAAACTAGTCATCCAGAAGTATATGTTTGACCTGGAAATTCTATAGTCTCATCCGTCACACAGTACCTGGCTTTTTCATATAATTTCCTACGAAGTAGACTCTCATTTGCAAATTGTCCGGTAGTCAGTGAGTCCATTCGAATCCTTTCGTCGGCAAAATAAGGAGAACCGTTCACATTAGAACCTTGATTTTGGCATGAACGTGCATAGGGGACTGTTACCAGCAAGTTCTGAGCTGAGCTACTTTTGATGAAAATGTGACCTACTTAAGTGACCTATAACATTATGCTTGGACCCCCAAGTCATCTAGGTGACCGAAAACATTACGTTTGGACCCCTTCTTCCTCACCCTACTTCGTAGGTCCTGTGACGTTAGTCACACTACTCATGTTTTACACGGAGAGTCTCGATTTCATATTTGTCTGGGTGTTGCTGAAGGTCGAGTATATTTCAGAATTTATTGAGTCATTTTCAGGAATTTGGGGATTCACTTGGAAATAGAAATTTTCAAAGACCGTCAGACTCACCTGAATGCCTAAAGACCTTGAGACTCATAGCTAAATGTCTGCTAGAGATGGCTTGTTCTCAGATAAGAGATGTATCAGGGATAAGTCCCTTCTGTTATTTAGATGTGGATATATGTGAACAGACTTATGCAGAATCAACAAATTGCCATGTGAACACCTTTTAACGATAAACCAAAATGCCCTATATTAATTTTAGGAACAGGCAGGTGGTAGCTGTGAGGGTCCGACTCTCCTGGCCCATGTTAGACATGTGAAATCAGTGTACGAAGGGAGAAATGTTACAGTCCTGGGTCTGGGTATGGAGCAGTACTTCAGGTAATATCATGTGTATCAGCTTCAAAGTTTATCTCAAGCCAGTAATCGTATAATGGGATTAAACCAGATCTAAATAAAACACTCCTCATCTTACATGTCGCAGGTTTAAGATCTAGGATCAAGGCCTGGATTTCCCTGCTCAAAACCTAGCTAGTATTGGCAGATCAAGGTGACATGTCTGGCCTGTCTCAACAGGTGTATTACTCATCTTCTCATATATTTTAACTTGGGTTAATATTTTATTCTCTAAAAACCATGATGATATTCGAATAACATTATTAGAATTTAGATATATCGATCAATTCCAGGACAAAATCCTCTGTTCATCATATCTTGAGGTCAGCCTGTAATTGTGACCTCAGCTTGACGTTACATCCCTAAATTGTGGAGAATTTCTGCAATTGGTTAGCACTCAGAACATGAAAATGGGACCTGTGTTCTCCTCAGATTTACATGATTGACAAGTGAAGCTGGGGAGCATGTTTTGTAGATTTGGTTTCAATCAGATTGGTATCACTATCTCCATGTTCTTGATTATGGCAATCCAATATGGCCACCAAGACCTCAACCCCTTTTCAGTCATGATACCTAGCTTGTGATTGCAACTCAAAACAGTGGGTTGGTATGTGTGAGGGGATGACTTGGATTGTTTTTTCAGCAACCTGCTTAATCCAATATGGCAGCCATACTACATAAGCTTGTGACTGCAGTAACTCAAAAACGATTTGTCACATCAAACTTGAACAGTGGGTTGGTAGTAAAGAGGAGCTGATGGCTGGGATTGTTTTTCGGCAGCCTGTGTAATCCAACATGGCTGCCATGGCCTTGACCTCTATTCATCCATACTGAGTAAGCTTGTCACTAACAAGAACGATTTTACTGACAAATAACTCAAGAACGATTTTACTGTCCGAGATCAAATTTGATATGAGTGCGGGGATGGCTAGGATTGTTTTTTGCCTTGACCCCAGATTCCACCATCCTGAGCTTGTGACTAATAACTGAAGAATGATTTCACCAACTGACAGCAAACTTGAATAATAGTTGATTTGGGCATGTCATTCGGTATAAGAGTAGCAATGGCTGCATAGCATTTGGTTGTTTTCAGCAACCTTCATGCAATGATTTACACTTATCACACAGTCGCTGTTTCCCATATTTCACATTGTTTACATTTCAGAACTAAACTATTTCATATTTCCGAACAACTCCATTTCTTCATCAAAACTATCAAATACTTTCTTTTCACTTCTCAGATTATATAACAAATGTTTCACCGAATACTCAAACAAAATTTCCCTTTATTCAATGTACAATTTTATCTGATACATCAATAAAAACCGCTGAGGTGGGGCTTTGAAACTGAGGCAGGAATCCTTGAGAAACGTAATTCTATCGTTGTTTTGCCTAAACATCATCACGATTGCACCTAATTGAATACCTTCAAGGTGACACAAGTTCAGGGTGATCCTGGCTCGAGCTATTTGTTTAGAAAATCAAATTTCATGATATTCAAGTTCGCTTAAATTTACAAAGTCACAAAAATTGTACCCAGTATGATCCCTGTTCTTTCTTGGTTCAAAGCGAGGCTCACAGGAAGAGATTTTCATGAAACCTTGTTCTGATTTTACCTAAATTGTGTTTGATCTAAATCCTAAAACACATTGCCACATGTCTCGATGCTGACACATGCACATTCACATGTGACTGAGATATGTATATGTGCAAGGCTAAGGCTAGCTAATCAACACGTGTTTGATGGCGGCACAGCTGTTTCAATTCGCACGATGTGTCGTAACATTTTCTGGCTGCATTTACTGATAATGTTGTCACTCGGTCTCCTTCCACCGATGGCTAATAACGGATCCAAAAGACGGACACAAACGAGCTTGTTGAGGCTCTTGCACCCACCACGGAGAGCGATGAAAAGTTGAACAGTTATATGTATACCATCCGTTGCATATATGACCAGTTACATGTACTGCAATCATGTTCGTTTGCTTTTATGATAAGCCTAAATTTGTGAAAATCTTGCTTTATTTTTTGGCTTCTAAATCTTTCAAGTGGCTCTTAAATTTCAAGAGTCTAAGAGCCACTGACTCCTAAAGTAGAAAAACATTATTCACACCCTGTTAGGATCAGTCAATAAGGCCATACCCTAGTTCTGCATAGGGAGAGTACCTGTCCCCCATCTGTACTCTACAATAGTGTGGCTATTCTCTCAACAGATTCCCCAAAAGGCAATCAGGATTCTCTGAACTCTTGTATGGTTGATTGATTACAACATCGTGTCAAGTATCTTACATTTGAGACTTTCATTCCGCAAACATCTGAATAATGCTGCCAGATCCTCTGATTCTTTCTTATGTTGACAGAGATCAGAAGACAGAGATACAGAGACAGCATAGAGAGGCAGTTAGATCAGCCGGTACAGATCAGTCTGGTCCTGCAAAGAAGCGAGCCAAGAAACAGAAAGGGATTACAACAGTTCTCTCACGTGTGGAGGTGGAAGAGGTTGGGCGCTGATTTTCTTAGGGCATCCATAAAGTTTTATTCCAGTTTGTCATCGGAGCCAATTTTCCAAGAGACACTAAATTTGGGTCTAAAAGAAAATTGTTCCCGATTGAGCTCTTTAAGACGACATAAACATACATTTTGTTTGGGTGTGAATCTTTAGACTGATCAGTCTACATTTATATTATGCCATTGTCACTTGATTGGTTGTTTAGCATCACTTCGATTTTTTAAATACACATGCTAGATGCTATAATTATTTATTATTAATTATTAAATTGCAACCCAATTGAATATGAAGAAAATGAGTAAGTTTTTCTCATGAAAATATAAATCTGTTTTAATTATTTGCCCTCAAAATATAGATGAGGGCTGGTCATGCTAAACAACTAATCAATTGACAGTGGCCTTAGTAGTGTATGCCATCATTTCTGACAGATTGCCCAGCCATGTCACCATACCTCAGAAATTAAATATTGTCCTTATGGAAGTGGTAGAGAAAACTGGGACTTGCATAGTGTGTGGACAGCTCCATATATCTGATAGGTAGCATGGGTATTGGGGTCAACAATTTTGAATCCTCAAAAGCTGGGTCACCCATTTTCTTGAATGACTCGACTGATGTGATGAAGAAATATGGATAATTTTAACTATTTTTATTACTTATTCTATCCACTCTAAGATTGTTTGATGTTTTATGTTATTTAGACTCTGGTGTGTCTACAGTTGGAAACTGGTTGTAACTGTCAGCTGATAGAAACAAGCAAAGATCTACTGGACCTCGTGAAAACGTTCACCAAGGCTGTCGCAGAAGCACCCTCTAAGTATGACAAATAACCTTTTTTCTGCAGAAAGTATTGTTCTTTGAATACAACAGTTAGTGTGGTTATAAAATATTTTGCATCACCCTCGCTAGAGCTTGGAGTGGGATAAATTGAGAACAGATTGTGTATTGTATTAGCTTTGAGTTTCTGTGATGACAAGGAAAGACCGCACCAACTGAAAATCCAACTGGCATCAGCTGGACCACAAATCTGGCACTCTTTCTGCTTTAGAATGTTGGATTTAAAACTAGTCATTCATGTTAGCACTTTTACAGACTTCCAGTTTTTCATTTGTGATGATAAACTCATCATTCTAACTCTTTATTTCTGACAGAAAGGATCGGTTAGAATCTGCCTTCTCCTTTCACTGTGAGGGGATTGGAGCAGGGAAGGTAGACAAGAATGGTATAGGACTTCTGAAAGTCTGGAAACAACAACTACAACAGTTCAAGACTGTCAGTGCAGAGATGTCGAATGCTATAGTCACGTCTCACCCATCACCACGTCTCCTGCTTCAGGTTGGTCAATCAAGACACTTTTGTGATTCCTTAGCTACAAGTCACTCTTACGGTTCCATATCTACAAGCAAGCCTGGAAGTTCCTCAACTACAAGTCACTCTTCCTCCTTGGCTACAAGACACTTTGACAGTTCCTTAGCTATAAGTCGCTCTTCCTCCTTGGCTACAAGTCACTTTTACAGTTCCTTAGCTGCAAGTCGCTCTTCCTCCTTGGCTACAAGTCACTTTTACAGTTCCTTAGCTGCAAGTCGCTCTTCCTCCTTGGCTACAAGTCACTTTTACAGTTCCTTAGCTGCAAGTCGTTCTTCCTCCTTGGCTACAAGACACTTTGACAGTTCCTTAGCTATAAGTCGCTCTTCCTCCTTGGCTACAAGTCACTTTTACAGTTCCTTAGCTGCAAGTCGTTCTTCCTCCTTGGCTACAAGACACTTTGACAGTTCCTTAGCTGCAAGTCACTCCTCCTTGGCTACAAGTCACTTTTACAGTTCCTTAGCTGCAAGTCGTTCTTCCTCCTTGGCTACAAGACACTTTTTATATCAAGACACCTTATACCTACCTTGTGCATAATATTTAATATTATGCAATACTGTTGGGTAGATTCTAAACCTCTTATACCAAATGCCAGAAAAAACGGACACCCCTCTCCAGGGCCTCCAGTTCCCGCCAAAAACTAAACTCCTCAGTTTGATTTCTAGCACGATCAAACCCACACGTGAATTTTCTGTGCTCCTCAACTAAGGAGATTCATATACATTCATTGGATTTACTCGTGCTCTCAAGCCTCCCGTATTGGTCCGTGAGTTTTTACATTTATGTACTTTCTCATTATACCGAATTCCTTACAGCATTTCATTGTATATTTTTTAAAAAATATGTACAGTAGAAATCCTCAGTGTATGGGATCGCTCAGATTGGCGCTCGCCATTCTGTAAACAAGCATATCGGGTCTATGCTTTCACTATGGGATTATTCTGCTCTGCATTGAGAATAATATATACGTTGTTTCATTGTAAATCGTATACCATTGTGATAAATATGTTAAATGTCTGGCACGACAAACTATGGCACGGAATTGGCTTTTACGATCATAGGTTATGTTGAGCGTTACTGATCTGGTAGGGGACTCTTGTTGACATGTTACTAGGCAGCCATTTTGACCGACAGCACACCTCTCTCGAGATAGTGCATCGGAGTCATAGAGTCCTTTGCTGGAGAAGTTACGTAACCTCTTTCTTACTGTGAACTCTTTGTGCGAATTTCTATAGGTAGTTGGATATACCTTGGCAAGACAAAGCATGTACATGTAGAACAGCTATTCTAATAGCTTGATCTCTGTACTGATATTCGCACTTTGGATTTACGTTTCAGAGAAAGGTGTAATCACAACAATAGCACATTGTTGTCTGTATATTAGTAGAACGATGCGAAGTATTTTTTGGCATGTTATGGGAATAAAATACTGTCTAGAATGTTTCACGTTCCAAACATTCTTTCGCTCCAATACTATTTACGGTTGATGTATATAGGTGTACCGTAATTATCAACTATACGTTTGCACATGTATAGTAGTTCAACATGTGGTGCTGCAAAGGTATTTCAGTACAAGTGGGGCTATACTGATACCTATATAGTGAATCACTATTCATTGTTGCGCATTACGGTGTTGTACGCTTGATTTTTACGAATGGACAGTTACGATGGGGTCCATCTCTTATAATAATACCTAGAAACTGAGACTTTCTTTGATTGAGCTCGTTTCTGTACACATAGTGGCATCTATGATGTTGTGGCGGTATAATTATACATGAGGTCCGTAGTACACTATGAGAGGACTACACCTGTGCGGGATCGTTCTATAAGCCCAGAGCTGGCACTGTGAGAAGTTCAATGCTCTGTATGATATGATTATTGGCACTAATATAATCGTATCTATATATTTTCAGAATTATGTCTGACTCGGATAAATCTGGAAAAGCGTCCCCGTCCGGTTGCTCTAAATGCCATCAATGGTCGGTCAAGGGTACCATTGGGCATGAGTGCTCGAAATGTTCGCTATGCACGGAAGGGAATAGGTGCGAGGTATGCTCTGCCTGGCCGGAGGATGTCTTTCAGAGCTGGCTGTTAGTACGTTCACGGTCCGTGGCGGCACTACCGGCCGTGAACCCGGCTGCCTCCGATTCGGGTCTTCCTGCGGTATCCCAACCCGTAGGAAGGTTTATACCCGAAGCGGAGCTTGATGCACGTTTTGCGGAGCTTTATCGTGCTCTGGGCCTGTCCCAGGGCGCGACGGCTGCCAGCGAAACAGGCACACCGGTGTTCGTGGTCCCCCGTATAGGGAGCGCCGCGTTGGGAAAGCCCCCTGCTTCTTCTTCTTCGACCAAGAAACGCAGGGCGCGCAAGTCGAAGGTGCAAGCCAAGACTTTGCGCGGCCCGTCTGCGACTCTTGTAGTTCCACCCAAGCCATCGAGTACTCCTACGACACTAGTCGCTAGTGAGACACCGTCCGATCCCTCTCGGGGTCCGACGGAAGATGGTATGGGTCGGAACACAACTGTGCTCGACGGGATGGCCAAGTCCACCAGCCTAGCCGAGATTGAGGTCGAGCAATCTCCGGCGTTGTGGCGTCGTACGGTGGCCGTGACACTCCGATGCCGGGTTGCTAGCCCGTGCTCGTGATCATGACCCTGTTCAACCGGGAACATCCGGCCTCGGCCGTGATGGTTACCCGTTGAGCGGGGAGCATATCCAATCCTCTTGGTCATGCCCCACGGGTGACCTAGGATCTTCATCCGGCTCCGTCATCGGCTCTATTGATGATCGGTTGCTTGAGGATACGGATATGGAGGTCGGTTCAATGTCCGGATGTCCGACCGAATGGCAGCTGAACGACTTGGTACTCAGACAAGTCTTCTTTCAGTGGTCGACTCCTCATGTAGACCTTTTTGCCACGAAGGACAACAAAAAGCTCCCAATATATGTGAGCCCGTTTCCGGATCCATCGGCGCATGCCGTGGATGCACTAGCGGTCCCATGGTCAGGAATGTACGCTTACGCATATCCTCCGACCATACTAATTCCGATGGTTCTCAAAAAGATCGAGAGCGAGAATTGCAGAGTCATTCTAATCGCTCCTTTCTGGCCGACACGATCGTGGTTCACAAGTCTCCTCAATCTTGTCGTAGACTATCCACGCATTCTGCCGGATCGTCCAGATCTCCTCACACAATGCCGGGGGCGTCGAGTCCACAACAATCCAGCAATGTTCAAACTGACTGCTTGAATCTGTCATCGAATCTCGACGTCAGGAGGGCTTTTCTCAACAAGCTGCCAATCTCATGGCACAATGTAGAAGGCCCTCCACCAGACGGGTTTATAACTCTAAACTCAGTCTGTTCTCGGAGTGGTGCGAGAGAAACTATAAGAATCCCTCTCAAACAACTCCGGGAGAAGTAGCAGACTTCTTCGTATTTTTATACGAAGAAAAGGGACTACAACCAGTAACAATAGCTGGTTATCGGTCTGCCATAGCGACAATCCACCCTGGTTTTCGAGATGGGTCTAAGGTTACACAGAGCAAACCATTAGACGACCTGATCAAAGGCATGTTCCACCTACGACCTCGGGTGAAGAAAATGCCTCCTGCATGGAATCTCGAATTGGTCCTAAATGCACTTACGAGACCACCTTTCGAGCCCATGGGTCAGGCCAGCCTTAAGATCTTGACACTTAAGACTGTATTTCTCGTCGCTGTGGCGTCCGCTCGACGGAGATCTGAGATCCATGCTCTCTCCGCTGAGAAAGATCGCCTACATTTTACGGGCGAAGGTCTGCTACTTCAGCCGCGGGCTGACTTTGTGTCGAAAACAGAAACTATCAAACATGGCGCAAAACCCTTGGTTTTAGCTAACCTAGGTAAGTTCTCTCCTGACGATAAATTCTTATGTCCGGTGCGTGCTGTGAAGTATTATATCGAAGCTACCAAACATCTTCGAACTTCTGACAATCATTTGTGGATTACCCATCAGATCAATAACCACAAACCGGCTTCCAAAGACACCATCGCTCGATGGATTGTTGAAACCATTCAGATGGTCTATGCAGCTGCCCAGACTAAAGAGTTTGTTTTCGCCAAAGCCCATGAGACCAGAGCGGTAGCCACTTCGGAAGCGTTATTTAAGGGAGCTTCACTTAGTGACATCATGGACGTTGCTCAGTGGAGATCTGAGGCTACTTTCATCAAGTATTATCTCCTGGACCCTTCTACGTCGACAGCTAGCATTGAAATGGCTACTCTCACTAAAAGGCTGAGCAATGCCGCGCATACTATTCCGGTACCTTCCGTTAGAAAGCGCGTTTCGAGCACTCATGTCCAAAGGGACCCGTCCGACGCATATGCACCCTCGGGGAACAAGCCTCGGCCGGAGTCAAGAAAGCATTAAGTGAGTATATCAAATCATCACGAATATGTTTACCCTTTGTCATTAGGCTCGTATTATTAGGGTTTTTTCCCTAGCAGGTGTACCAAAAGAAAGCTCGGACTTTCACCAGGGTGGTGCCCTCCTTAAGTTATCAGGTAACAGAGAGCCTACCCGCCAGGGTTCCCACAAATTCTAGGGTTACCCAACAGTATTGCATAATATTAAATATTATGCACAAGGTAAGTATAAGGTGTCTTGATATAAAATGATAGGGTTTTTGTAACCCCCCATTTTATGAAAGACCCTTATACTTACCTTGCACCCACACTGTTAATCAAAGACTGGGGGAGGTACATAAATGTTCTTGTTTTTTACATGCTATAATTATTATAGAATCAAACTGAGGAGTTGAGTTTTTGGCGGGAACTTAAGCGGTCAAGGTCGCCGGAGTTGATGGAGGCCCTGGAGGGGGGTGTCCGTTTTTTCTGGCATTTGGTATAAGAGGTTTAGAATCTACCCAACAGTATTGCATAATATTAAATATTATGCACAAGGTAAGTATAAGGGTCTTTCATAAAATGGGGGGTTACAAAAACCCTATCATTTACAGTTCCTTAGCTGCAAGTCACTCCTCCTTGGCTACAAGACACTTTGACAGTTCCTTAGCTGCAAGTCGCTCTTCCTCCTTGGCTACAAGACACTTTGACAGTTCCTTAGCTGCAAGTCGCTCTTCCTCCTTGGCTACAAGACACTTTGACAGTTCCTTAGCTGCAAGTCGTTCTTCCTCCTTGGCTACAAGACACTTTGACAGTTCCTTAGCTGCAAGTCACTCCTCCTTGGCTACAAGACACTTTGACAGTTCCTTAGCTGCAAGTCACTCCTCCTTGGCTGCAAGACACTTTGACAGTTCCTTAGCTGCAAGTCGCTCTTCCTCCTTGGCTACAAGTCACTTTTACAGGTCCTCAGCTACAAGTCGCTCTTCCTCCTTGGCTACAAGTCACTTTTACAGTTCCTTAGCTACAAGTCGCTCTTCCTCCTTGGCAACAAGCCGTATTTACATTTCCTTAGCTACATGTACAAGTCACTCCTCCTTGGTTACAAGCCACTTCTACAGTTCCTGAGCTGTCACTCTTCCAGTTTCTTTAGTAACCCTTGAAGTTCCTTAGCTGAATGTAAGCCTCACAATTTCTAAGCATTAATTCACCCTTGCAATCCCTTAGCTACAGTGTATTCAGCTTTGTGTTACCTTTACAGTTCCTGGACTTCAAGGCTTCTAATCTTCATGTCACCATTGCAGTTCTCTAGCTTTGTCACTCTTGTAGTTCCTCAGCTACTGGCCATCCTTGAAGTTCCTTTGGTTACAAGTCAACCTTAGTGTCACATATCTACAAGTCACTCTTAGTTACTTATCTATAAGTCACCCCTAGAGTTACTTATCTACAAGTCACCCCTAGAGTTACTTATCTACAAGTCACTCTTAGAGTTACTTAGCTATAAGTTACCATTAGAGTTACTTCTACAAGTCACTCCCAGAGTTACTTATCTACAAGTCACTCTTAGAGTTATTTCTACAAGTCACCCTTAGAGTTACTTAGCCGTAAGTTACCCTTAGAGTTACTTATCTACAAGTCAACTTTACAGTTACTTAGTTACAAGTCACCCCTAGAGTTTCTTATCTACCAGTCACTCTTAGAGTTACTTAGTTACAAGTTACCCTTAGAGTTACTTAGCTACAAGTTACTCTTAGAGTTACTTAGCTACAAGTTACCCTTAGAGTTACTTAGCTACAAGTTACCCTCAGAGTTACTTCTACGAGCCACACTTAGTTACTTCTACAAGTCACACTTAGTGTTACTTAGTTACAAGTCACCATTAGAGTTACTTCTACAAGTCACACATAGTGGTACTTCTACAAGTCACCCTTTGAGTTACTTCTACAAATCATCCTTAGAGTTTCTTAGCTACAATGGTTTCCATGCATACATTTCCCTGGCTGAACAATTATGCTCAGCTCCCAGTCACCCTAGCAGTTCTCTAGCTCCAGGCAGGGCCGTATCCAGAGATTTTTTGGGGACACCGGTATTCGACGTTGTTGTTGCACGTAAATTTGATGTTTGTTGCTGCTGCACAAAAACCACGGAATCTCCGATGTGGTTGACTTACATCAGGGTTTGTTGGGTCCTCGAAAATACCATTTCAGTGCTTTAATCAGTGCCAGGGTGTATATTTTCCCGTTTTCCCGTAATCCTGTTCTCTCGAACACATGGTCGTTGTTGTTGCCACCGATATAGCGCATTCCCCACACATCCGTTGTTCTCAAGTTTTTGATTGCTGTAGGAAGACCAGGCGAAAACCACCGTAGCACAGCGATCATTGCCTACTAGAGGGGTCAATGCAATGCCATTTAAAGTATGTAATGCATAAAGCGTGGCCAGCAATGCATGTTCGATGTGTATTGAACTCAGAAGTTATGATAGCGGTCGCGACACTGTATTGAATTACAAAGTTTGAAGAAGGCTTCAGTTGAACTCCAGTTTAATGTAGTAAGGTTAAAGATGTAATCAGCCTCAAATCTGGGCCGAAATCGATGTCTCTCAAACTCAGCGAAAGTGACATATGTTACAACAGGTACAAAATGAAACACATTTGACCGCAAAAAATTAAACTTGTTTCTACCATTCACGAGAAAATACTTGATCTTTAAAAATAAACGGCATAGCATGCCGTTTATTTTTCCACAGCCTTGTCAACACGTATGGTGCATTCTACAAACGTATGCTATGCGACATTACCGAACCGTAGGCACGAGCCATGACGTTATTCCATGGCTGCAGCTGTGCAGCATTCAAGTTCGTGAGCGTCGCTACGTCACTCATACGTCGCGCAGTGACATCATTTTCCTCTCCGCGTACAACACACACTCAATGGCGAGACAGAAAGTCCGTGGAAGCGGGCAGAGTTACAAGAGTCTCTGACAAGATATTCTTCCATTCATTGTATATGACGATTCCACTATCATCAAATATAATACATATGATGCTTTGGTAATCTTCCCTGCTGAAAAATGCACAGGGGAGAGTTTACAAAATCCATCCATTTTGAGGCTGATTACATCTTTAAGCAGCCAAAAAGATTTTTTTTGACCTGGAGTTTGGGCGCCCATACCGGTATACCGGCTTCAAAATGGCCCTGGATACGGCCCTGCCAGGTCATCCTTGCAACTTCTTGCCTACAAGCCAGTCTTGTAGTTCCTTAGTTACAAGTGTGCTCAGCTTCAAGTCACCCTTATTGATCCTTGTCTACAAGGTTGCTCAGCTTCGAATGACCCTTGCCGTTCTCGAGTTACAAGTCACCCCTGCAGTCCCTAACTACAAGTGTGCTCACCTTTCGCTCACCCTTGCTGAATAGCAACAACTATGCAGCCGCTGCTTCAGTCACCCTCCTAGCTGCAAGCCACTCTTGCAGCCCCTTAGCTACAATTCACCCTTGCAATTCCTTAGCTACAATTCACCCTTGCAATTCCTTAGCTACAATTCACCCTTGTATTACCTTAGCCACAATTCACACTTTTAATTTCTCAGTTAGTCACTCTTGCAGATCCTTAGTTACAAGTCTTTATTTTAGTTCCATAATTACAGGCCATTTTATGACCGTTTGCAAAAAATGGTACATGGGGTGGGAGAAGGCATCTTTTTCTGACTTCAACCACCCATATACCCTTTATCCTATCTCCCTGATGGTTTACCACCCACGACACACATAACATAGGACTTTTTTTCAGAACAGCCCTTAGTAGATTCTTAGCTAAAAATCACTCTTATTTTTGTTTGGCTTCAAGTCACACTTGCATATCTTGAGCTGTTAGTCAGTCTTTCAGTTTGGTCCATCTTTCATGTATGCTTCACTTTTCCTTGTAGGCATACAGAAATTGTTCAAGTGAAAGAGAAGCAGAAAGATTACTTGAAAATATTGTGGTACGTTCTTGTGTTGGTATTGTATTTCTAAAAGCTAATTCTATCAGTTAGACAATATGTAGTGAATAATTGACTGAGTAGTTGAAGCTAGAACAGCTGATTCACTGTTAATTTTATCACAAACTTCTGACTTTCTGATTTGAGCATTTCCTGTCAAGCTAATAATCCCCAATTGAAGCAAGAAATTGAATTTTTGCTAGAAAATCTTTTATGGCTTTTCTATATATATTTGCTACATGGCAGGGCTCCCACTGCCCATATCTTTCCTATTTTTCCCGCTCTTCCCTATTTTCCCCTATATTTTCTCAAATTTGACCGATTTTGCCCTATTATTCCTATATTTTCAGCATTATTCGTGCTTTTTCGCGCAGATCTGACCTTGTATTTATTGTGATACGTATACACGGATAGTTGGCTTATTTAAATCCTCCAAAATAACAATGCGACCGAGTCGGAAGTGTCCGAACTAAATTGTGCTGTGTTTCTTCTTTACTAGAGGAGTGGAGGCCATTGTCTTTTGTTGATTTTGGATAAAAACACTGATCTTATGAGATTGTAATTAACAAGTAATTATCCCTGTTGGTGACTGAAATGCCCTGTTTTCTGGATTTTGCCCTATATTTGTCCCATAGTTTGGTCATTATATCCCTATATTTGCCCTACATTTTGGCCGTTATGTCTCTATATTTTGGCTATGAGTCAGTGGGAGCCCTGATATGGAAATGTGAAATCGTTGTAGAAGTTGACAGAGATTTTGCTGTGATTGACCAGATTTTCTTCAGTTAATCGAGCAGATATAGTTAGATAACTTGTCAGATTTGACTGGCTAGGAAGGATTTTTATTTTATACGCCCTTCAATTTTGACGGGATGTATTATGGGATGGAGTCTGATATCCTCAAACTATTGATCACCATTATTCCTGAACTGTTTGAATAGAATCCATGATCTCATAGCTGTAATGTCATTGATCAGCTGATCTGATGATTATCTCCTAACCTTCTTGTTCATATGTATCTCCAATATTGTCTCCCTTCCTTCTTTTCTGGGTTTAGCTTGTTATCTATTGTGTGTTTTTATGGGCTTATCTTGGGTTCAATTGAACTCTTGTTTCTTGGTGTCAACTTTTTTGAAAATGGCAACAATGTAGCATCTGATATAGTAAACTTTTTTTCAGGTCCGCAGGGGTGCAGGTGCTTTGGCTACAAACAGAAAAATTGGAAAAGAATTATCCCGCAGAATATATCAACTTATGAACTTTAGAGATCCAGATTTTGTGATTACATGACCGAATGCTGGACAATATTCATAAATACTGAAAATACTCCATTATGTCATGGAAAATATGAACTATGCAAAACTGAGAAGTGGAACTGTCAAATTTCATGTACTATTTGCATACTTATATGATTGCTTGGTGCTAATTAAATGATGAAAACATTAGCTTTATTTCTTTTAATCACTTATTTTTCCAAAATTTCAAAGAAAAGTTGAGAAATATTCCCTCAATTGTAAGAAAAATATTAGGTAATAATAAATGTGGGAAAAATGTGACTTTTTTTCAAGCTATCTCATGAAGAGGTCCTACAGTTACCATCACTGTCCGTCCTCCTGCCCACTGACAGTCTGTTAATCCACCAGTCCAGATTAATATCTCTGCTCGAGGTTTTCAATCATATTTGACTAACATCAGGGTTTTCCCAGGTGACTGCTTCGATTAGCAAAAGGAATACCTAGATTATACAGAATATTACTGTATCAAATAGCCGAGTATATGGAATATTACTGTTACTCACTCCAAACGTAAAACTAACTCTCCAGGACTGCATTCACTTTCCAAACAACTCATAAAGACAGTACCAGCAAAAGTTGACACACTAGTGTTTTCTTGAAGATGAATTTAAATTTCTGGATGTTTAGTTGGTTTGATATTTAATAAATACAGATGTCTAAATTCACAGATAGGTTCTTAAACTGACAGTTTGGCGGTGTTTGAAATTTTACATCTTAAGTTACATGTTAAAATGGACACCACTACTGAGGAAAAACCTGATGAATTATGTGAATTGTGATTGAACAATATCAATAGAGTTCAGCAATGAGACTAGCTCAAGCAGCATGGTCTGAAACACTGAGTATGCCCTGCCTACATCACATGTACTGAGTACGCCCTGCCTACATCGCATGTACCGAGTACGCCCTGCCTACATCAAATGTACTGAGTACGCCCTGCCTACATCGCATGTACTGAATACGCCCTGCCTACATCAAATGTACTGAGTACGCCCTGCCTACATCGCATGTACTGAGTACGCCCTGCCTACATCAAATGTACTGAGTACGCCCTGCCTACATCACATGTACTGAGTACGCCCTACATCACATGTACTGAGTATGCCCTGTACATCACATGTACTGAGTACGCCCTGCCTACATCACATGTACTGAGTATGCCCTGCCTACATCACATGCACTGAGTATGCCCTGCCTACATCACATGTACTGAGTATGCCCTGCCTACATCACATGTACTGAGTACGCCCTGCCTACATCACATGTACTGAGTACACCCTGCCTACATCACATGTACTGAGTATGCCCTGCCTACATCACATGTACTGAGTACACCCTGCCTTCATCACATGCACTGAGTACACCCTGCCTACATCACATGTACTGAGTATGCCCTGCCTACATCACATGTACTGAGTATGCCCTGCCTTCATCACATGTACTGAGTACACCCTGCCTACATCACATTATTAAGTATGCCCTGCCTACATCACATGTACTGAGTATGCCCTGCCTACATCACATGTACTGAGTACACCCTGCCTACATCACATGTATTGAGTACACCCTGCCTACATCACATGTACTGAGTATGCCCGGCCTACATCACATGTACTGCATACGCCCTGCTTACATCACATGTACTGAGTACACCCTGCCCACATCACATGTACGGAGTACACCCTGCTTACATCACATGTACTAAGTACACCCTGCCTACATCACATGTACTGAGTACGCCCTGCATACATCACATGTACTGGGTACGCCCTGCTACATCACATGTACTAAGTACGCCCTGCCTACATCACATGTACTGAGGACCGCACTGCGGTGGTCTAATGGTTAGAGCGTCGGCCTCGTAAGCGGTAGGTACTGGGTTCGATCCCAGGCCGGGTCATACCTAAGACTTGAAAAATGGAACTTGTTGCTCCCTCGCTTACGCTCAGCATTAAGAGGATAGAACAAGGACTGGTTCGCTCGGTGTCAGTATAATGTGACTGAGTGGGGTGTCATGTCTGCCTACGGCATGATATTTCAGTGGGACAGCACTATAAAATGGCATCATTAGATCTGCTCTGTTACAAGTAGGTACCCCTGCCCCTCCCTTCCCCGTCGTGATATAGCTGAAAAAATGTTGAAAGCGACGTTAAACCCTATTCACTCACTCACATGTACTGAGTACACCCTGCCTACATCACATGTACTGAATACGCCCTGCCTACATCACATGTACCGAGTACGCCCTGCCTACATCACATGTACCGAGTACGCCCTGCCTACATCACATGTACCGAGTACGCCCTGCCTACCTCACATGTACCGAGTACGCCCTGCCTACATCACATGTATGGAGTACGCCCTGCCTACATCACATGTACTAAGTATGCCCTGCCTACATCACATGTACTGAGTACGCCCTGCCTACATCACATGTATTGAGTACATCCTGTCTACATCACGTGTATGGAGTACACCCCGTCTACATCACGTGTACTGAGTACGTCCTGCCTACATCACATGTACTGAGTACACCCTGTCTACATCACATGTACTGAGTACACCCTGCCTACATCACATGTACTGAGTACGCCCTGCCTACATGACATAGCTATCTCATCTTACAGTGCAGTATGATGGATTGATATTCAGGCTACGAGATTCGTCAAATACCCCTTTTCCACTTCAGACAAAAGAAATTCTCTGGTGCACCGATAGGTGCATGGACATGCGAGGTCTCCCGGTGTAATTTTGTGGTTCATAAATTATCTCTTCTATACCTATACAGCATGGGGTAGATTTTTTCCTATTGATTTCAGATGTAAAATATGGTATCACTATTCCATGAAGGACCATTGGGCTTGCATAGATCATAATTTTGCAACATCAAGTTGAAAATAGTCCAGTTATCAGTGATTAACAAATATTTTCCATACTGTAGTCCTCAGAAAGATGGGGAAAATTGAAATTCAAGGTCACCAGGTCAGGCCTTATTTTTTGACGCGAACGCTCGTTCAGGTTACGTGAAGGTTACGCAAATCATATTTTACGCGAACGGTCACCGTTCACGTGGGGCGAATTTGATCTGCCAGCAAGTCACAAGTCGGCATTGTCTGTCTGCACAAAGTGAAAATAAAATAAAAAGTGGCGACAGCGATATTTCCGCGTATACCGTCCACTTTCTCTTTCTCCTTTTGTCGACTGGCAGGCTAATTTACATGGCCGTGGTTGTTCGATAAATCATGAATTGCTTATGGCCTAGTTAAATTGTTTGTGTCGGAGTGGTTTCGTTTTCACTGGCCAGACAATTACGCATGCCCAGATGGAAATAGGTCGGCACTGAAACTATTTGCCGAGAAGTGGAGACTGTCTGGTCGTTGGAATGGACCAATAAATTGAAATAATGGAGGTTATTTGATGCACAATAAATCATTTTGAAACCCTGAACATACATTCAGAACATATTTGGCATTTTACAGCTTTAGAAATATTTAGGAATCGCATTTCGGCAAAAATAATGTACCGTAAAACTCACGTAAGCACTGGAATTTTATCACGTTTAGAATACTACCGATGCCGATAGACGGTCTGTTTTGCTTCATCTCGACTAAATAACTCGTCTGAATTCTTATAGATGTCACGGTATGTATTCCTGGTTACTCGTAGCATAACGAATATTGAATATTTATTAAAAATTCCAAGTGAATCGGTAAAAATTCTTTTGTTTACGCGACGTGTGGCTTACCTCAGCAAAACCAAACGACATTTAACGATATTTTATGTTAATGAGCAGTTGGAGCAGTTTGACCAATCAGGAAGTCGGGTTACGTCAGGTGACCAGCATTTTCGCGGGTTTATTGGGGTTGAATGAGAAGGATTCGAAACAAGGTTCAAGGTTCAAGGTTCTTTATTTGCTGATCACAGCGCCCGTTATCGAGCAGATATACAATCAAGCGAAGATAATTAAGTATATATACATATAGAATAACCTAGTTGATTAGAAATAATTTGATTTACAGAAAAATAACAGTCGTGATACAAGGAACAATAATGCCAGGAGCAGCGATTTCGCTGGCATTTTACAATAAATTATGATCTTACTGACTAGTATCTGTTTGTAACACTAAAAACGTATATTAGCTAACATCTGTTATTCCTGTACCAGTAACACATTTGTCATGTTTAGATGCCGAACCATCAATCATATTGCTACGTGCGCTCATACAATCATGAACAAACTTACCTAAAATTTTCACAATAATTGGATCCTCGCACGATAAGAGCCAAATAAATTTGTTTGAAATATCGAGTTGAGAAAAGTTGGCATTCATGCTATCACATTTAAATAGAAATATGTCCCGAAAATTATCATATTTATTACATTCCATTAAAAAATGGAATTCATCTTCAACCTTACCAGCATTGCAAAGAGTACATAAACGCTTATCTGCTGGTACTTTGGCAAATCTACCTTTCTCAATCTGAAGGTCATGGCTACTTGTTCGTAGCTTACATAAGTCACTGCGATGATCTCGATTCAGAATAGATAAGTAAGGTTCCAACACAAAATTTAGCTTGAAGGTTCTATATGTTCTGAGTTTGTTACCATACGCTACGTTGGGACGGTCGGTAAACAGTTGTTCATTCCACCAGTTACAAAATACAGAAGAGAAACTTCTTGCAGCTTTGGAAACTAAGCTACCAACAGATAAACTTTTTTTCTGTTCGTATAAATGACTTAGATTTAAGAATGACAATATACATTTAATACCCGTTACCCAGGTCTTTTTTCCTTGGGTGTCCAATTTGATAGAAAAATCAAAAGCTTTCTTTAATAACGTATCCTCAGGCATTTCAAATAAGCGACGCCAGTATTTAAGCATTGAACAAATAACATCAATTAGCATAGGACGTCGACCGAGTTCACCTAACACAGCACAATTTGTACATTTGGAGTTGACCCCAGAATGTATTTACAGTACTTCAAGTTAAGTCTTTCAAGTGGTTCATTCTTAATATAGTTATCTAAAAATGATTTTTTACTCAATTTTGTAACAATGGATGATCCCCATATTTCTGAACAGTAGAGTAAAATAGGCTTAATAGTATGATCAAATATATGCAAAGAAGTGGAGATTCCAGGAGGGTTACATGAAAAACACATGACCATTTTCACCCAATAAAATCGACGCATTTTTACTATTGACCTGAAATAAGGTTGTGTTGAAATGAAAGCAGAGTTGTTGCCCTTCAATTTGATATCTTTAACGTGGGGAGGGGCTTCCGGGATTTCGTTGCAGAAGCTTGTAAACAAGGTGCGTTTTACGCGTTTCAACAAACTTTTCTGAATAAATGACGCTCTGTTTTACATTTGTAGACGATCTTCACATAACTAAGCGTATTTTTTAGTAATAAACACCGAACTCACGTGAAATAATTAATGAAATAATACGTTTTATTTGGAGTAAGCCGTGTCTGGTTTGATTTTTCCACACGTGGCTCCAAATTGTTTCGAAAATTTACGTAACCTTTCACGTAACCGATCGGTTACGCAACGAAGTTGGTGCGTAACCGAACGATCGGTTACGTACGCTAAAAATCACGCGAACGGTAAATCGTTCGCGCCAGATTTTGAAAAAATAAGGCCTGCCAGGTGCACCAGGGCGATTGTTTTGTCTAATAATCAAAGTTGAAAAGGCGGATTCCCCAATACAATGCCCATGTAACAGACCCAGTGTCCTGACCGAGTCATTAACCAAGAACAATCCAACTGTAACAGCAAGCTGCATGACTGACATTTCACACGTTTTCTGCATTAAACACCAGGTACAACAGATGTTTTGGTGTCCAATGTCTTTAACACCTGCTAGGAGAATTTTGCTTTCAACAAGCAGCTGTGTATGGACTTGGCCCTGCATTATTGGTTAAATGATAATTACATCCAACCACCTAATTACCTGGGGACACACAATGTACATGCTATCCCTGTTAAACGTGTATATACATGTCAGTCCTAATCCATTAACCAGTACTTCCATACAGGTGTCACAGTGCTCCTAATCTAAAATTAGTCCTCATAATCATCATTATGTGAAGGTTTCTATGGCAACCATCCTATCTTGATTTAATATACATATACATTCAACATGGAATTTTTGTCATAATGTCATACTCAATATTCCTGATCTGCTTTTTGTCACAAATTTGGAAGAAAATTATTCTATCATGAACTGTTTCCTTGAAATATTACTCAATACATTGAAACATAACAATGGGGAAGTATGATAAAGAATCAAAATTACCAGAAGTGAGATATGTGATTGCCATCGATCTTAATTTCCAGAATTTGGTCTTTCCATCACACTAGCCAAATACAAAAGGTGACTACATGTAGGGAACCATTCAACCAAGAAACAAGAGCCCTGCGCTCACATAACCCTTGCCGGATTTGCTAAGAAGTCAGAGGAGACAAAACCAGAAATACTAGTACTTATAATATTTGATATCACTCAACTTGGAAATACATAAATAGAATCAGAACTTAAAAAATGGGTCAAGGTTAGTCATCTGTACCTTACTTCTGGATCATCGCCAGAGACATACACATGCAGTTTTAATTTGGAAAGCTTAGCTTTAATTCTCCAAGCTACATGTACATCACAAGTGAATGGCCTTGTAAAATAGGCCAAGTTTAGTCAACTTGTCCAGGTTTCAAGTTCATGATCAGTTGCATGTGCAATATGAATTTGGATACCTTATCTATGATCATTCAAAAAATATTACAAAACTAGAATTTGACCTTTTAAATTACGTCAAGGTCGATCCTTCTCCATAGGCTTCCGACCCATCAAGTGTAACTGTTGTATACTTAAGGCCTAAACCACCCAGATGTGACAGACTTTGTACACATTGTAATATGATAGAATCTGAGCTACACTTTTTACTTGAGTGTAGGCGTCACCTTGATAGAAGAATGGTTTTATTTTCCAAGTTACAGAATGTATCCCCAGGTATACAATCTATGAGCAATGATGCCATGTTTATATATCTAATGCGATCGAAGAATCCAGTTATTGTCCAAGCCCTAGCATTGTATACAGCGGAGTGGTTCTCTACTTATACTGATCGCATTGTCAACCAACGTTAACTGACGAGTAATACTCATTATGTTTATAATATACCCTTCTTGTCATTGACAGTCTTAATGTACAGGTATCATCAGTGCAGAGCTCTTGAATACATTTGCTCGTTATCAGGGAGTAGCATGTTTCTCTATAATATACTATACACAGTACATCTGTATCTGTCATTACATACTAGACAGGTTAATATTTCATATAGATCTGTATCTACGGACCTTGCTGTTACTACTACTGTTATGTTTTTGTCTTGTGTGTAATTGCCTTTGGCCCTCTGTGGCATATCTGTGCAAATAAATGATTCTGATTCTGTATGAATTTGGAGAGCCTGGCTATCGTCCATCAAGAGAAAATGGACAGACATACAATGCTGACGACAAGAACTCTTGAGGCCAAATTGAGGTATACTTGGAATTTGATCATAACCCACATTTCTGGAGATCGCAATTTAAATCTACTTTCCACATTTTTCTGGCCTATTTGACCTTGACCTTTGTCTGACTGGGTTCCATGGGGGGATAATGAAAAGGGCCAAGTCTATTAAAGACACAGTGCACCAGATTAAAGTCCTACATGATGGCAGAATTTGTGTTCCTACATGTACTGGTTGTCGAGATATCGCACCATGTTCTAATCTAGTATGAAAATTGGCCTTAATCTGGTATGCAACTACTACTATTACCACAAACATATCTTGTGTGCAAAACACTATAAATTAGCAATACCAGTATATAATAATAATTTAATATCCCCAAGTTAGCCGGTGAAGCGTGATACATATTTGGGCGATATTTTTTCGTGAAGAGTTCATGCCAAACAAGGAACAAATGTTATTAATGAATCGGCTTTAATTCCACAACATCAACTAATAAATACATTACAAATGAACAATGTTAATATCACAATTCAAACTTTTCTCAATAGGACCTTATTTATCAATATGATATGTACCCAATGTCCTGGAACTTTCAGTTTCTGAAACAGGTCAGTCCATTTCAGATTGAGCAAAATAATTCTTTAAAGCCTCTGTGCCATTTTGATTTTGACATGAAAAATGATTAAATTAAAATGTGATAATTTGATCAAAACATGCCTCCATTTTCTGCAAAAACTGACCTGTTTTCAGACCTACTGAATTAAAATACTGTGATAGCGAGCAGTTCTGCAGTGTATTTGTCAGTTCAGCATGATTCACTGCTTATAATGGGAATGAAATACATGCCTGGTTCTTTTTTTATTGAGAAAAGTTCACCAAAACTGTCATCAATATAAAATTGCTCAGGGATTGATGAGTGATTCAATTAACTTGTGAAGATGGACCATCAGGGAATAAACAGTACAATTACTGACATAATGCAGAGGATATGTCAACATTCATCGCCTTGTGCTAGCGCAGCTCCGTTATCAAAATTCACAGCATTTTTGTACACATGCACAGTTCTCTCTGGCTGTTCACATTCTATCTTGGGCTATATGAAATTTTGCAATATTTTTCCACACACACGAACAATTTATGTCAAACATTGTAAACTTGTCATTGTCAATGAAAAATTGGTCAACATTAAGACCAACAAAATCCACAGAACTACATGTATTTCTACTATGTCGTGTGCAGCATGTACAGTAATTCCCCGAATAATTCAATCACTCGAAGTGAAATTTCTGACACAAAAAATCATGGGGTGATTAAATTTATTAAAACAGGAAGTTGACAAAATGGTCCAAAATCATTCAAATTATTTCTTAATGACTTTGGGGGGTTATTAAAGTTATTACAACTGATTGAATTTTGTCCACAAAATTGAGAGTGATTGGATTATTAGAGTAACACTGAGTAATATTGCAAGTTAATAATATTGCCAGATGGTTTAGTCTCCATTTGAAGGTTCTACCAAACAACCCCTGCAGACTTTGCATTAAAACATACTGAGAAACTGAATAAAGAACAAGTCAATATATTTTTCTATGAAAATGACATCAACTCGGATTGTGTAACGCTTTAAAATAGATGTGGTTAAAAACATATTGAAGCCGTAACCTCTGACCTGTGATGTCAGTCTGATTACGATCACGTCTTATAATATTGACTAGTAGGTAATGTCTGACGTCCTATTGTGACACATGTTGCCTAACAATTGTGTATGATGAAATGATTTCAACAAAGGCTTTATGTTGCAGCTTTGTGATGTAGTTGGCATTACAAGGAAATTGTCGCCTCGAACATTCGCTATGATGGCTGGCTGCGAACGATCGTAATCAGACTCCGTCGTCATGGGTCAGGAGGTCATGGCCTTCACCGTTTTCAAACAGGTGTGGAAATGCAGGGGTTCAAGTTCGTCTTTTTAAAACTTCGACCATTTTCAAAAGCAGTGAACCACTATTTAATGTCAAATATAACCAATCAGAACAATTTAGCATAAAAAAGTATGGGGACCATTTTGTAGAACCTTTAATGCCAGGTTTTCACATTCTTGAAGTTATGATAATACCTACACTTGAGTTAGACGGGTACTGTCGACTAATATTCACATGCCATAGTTGCCTTGAATATTAACCTCAGTAATCTGAATGTATTTAATCTAACCAGATGTCACGAGGAACTGCTGATTTACAACAACAATATAAAACAACCCAACAATGTGAACAATAAAGTACATATATCTCAATTTAGAGATCACTTTTGGGGGACACATTTTTAACTATATACAAACTTGGAAATTGTAATTCACTAATTAAACCATACTAAAATTATGATATTACCATAAACTAAAGTAAAAAATAAAATAATCTCAGTAATTATAATACTAGAAGTAAAATAATTAGACATGACATCTGAACAAAACTAATTTCAGACGTATCACCCTTTCATATTTTCATTTAGTAAGAACTGTGTATTGATTACAGTGTTATTTTTAATCCAGACCAATAGCCTAGGTGATCATGAAATGCAAACTTTATGAACTAGAGAATGTCGAAATGTATACATGTACTACACTGATTTCCACTATAGAGATTTCCACAACTTCTTGAGATTCTTGGAAATACATTTGTAACAACCTGTTATGACCGTGCATGATGGTGTACATGTTCTACAGATTCCATATTGGACATCAATGAATTGTTTGAAAAATCAAATATTCCAAGGTATGATGTGAGAGGAAGACGAGATGTAATCTAGGTAAACCAACATGGTATATCAGGGAAATACATCTAGTGATAATGGTATGAGAAATGTGTGTAAAATTTTACAAGGGGGGTTTTGCCCTGATTGGCTAACAGATGTAGTTTGAAATTCACACGGGATTTATATAGCGCTGATGTGAGATAGAATATTCCATGATATTGTATCAGAGTTTACTGAGATTGGACTAGATGCCACATGGTTATTATGCTGTGTTGATCAGTTGACCCTCTATAGAAGGAAGTCGTAAATATCACAATATGTGGCAAGAAATCTGCACCACATCAAAGACCTGACTTCTAATATCAGAACATGTGATATCCTTGAATTGAACTGGGACAACTTATAGAAAATCAACCATGCTCAATGGAAAGGGTAGTATACATGTAGTATGAAGGCGGATACATGTACACGAGGCAGGACTGTGCAATTCTGTAATATCACATGTTTGACTTGGATCTTTGTGCAAGTGTGGACCAAGCATCTTAACACATTGACTACCTTCGTCGAGTATACTCATAGTGACTGTAACAATTACAATTGCCTTGCCATGTATGAGTAACTTTATAGTGGTTTTGCCACTCTCCATCGGCCAGTTCAGTTTTCCCATCATGGTTTCTGGGAAAAGCCAATCTACTAGATAACCTGTAGCATTCACAAACTGTATTATGTTTGTCGCATTATCGAAAATGCCAACAGATCCAGTTTATGGCATCTTGGAAAAAGACTTGCGAGAAGACTCGTAGTGACAATCTGGTACACCAGCTGCTACGAGTACTAACAAGTAGGCTGCAGTGAATGTGTTTATATACGATATTACTAAACTGGCCAACAAAATGTAGTTTTGCTTTCCCTATGATCTATTCATCGTTTCCTTTGTTACTGCCTGTGGCCTGTAGCCAAAGGACACCAGGCTCGACACCCAAAGGAACAAAGCTTCTGAACAACCTAGTCCTGTTCCACTTCAAGTCGGGGTCTGAGTTTTATAAGGGACACAACACTCAGCATGTGTAAAGTTTCATTTGATCCTGAACTTCGTCCATGGTTTCTATGCCAAACTTCTCATTCTGTTGACTCATCAATGTATAGATTGCTTCCAGTTGTTTCTTTTGTGTTTCACGCTCCTCTTGGATTTGTTCTTCCGTCATTGTCTCTTGAATTTTTCTTGTCGTCACTTTATTCTGCACTCTCTTCACTTCACCGTGGATGTGCTCACAGAATTCTAGAGGGTCCATTGGCATGTTGTTCTCTGGAAAATATACAAAAGTAATTAAGCTATAAATTGGATCACAAATTTGAGGATCATTTATCGGAGACCTTTCCATGGAATTACTACAGTGTATTATTCTACAACAATACTGTTAAATCTGTGTTAACTCAATCATGCTCAGGTTAATGGCCAGAATTCTCCTTTATAGAAGTGAAACATTGTGGCCCTGGCAATGAAGGTTTTACAGAAAGTCACAGCATCACAGAATTTCTTCCAAAATGGAAGCTTTTGATTGGTTCATTCATACACATGCACTGGGAGCAATGCTTTCATATGATGTCAACAGTAGAAAGGATTTTACTGCCATGACATCACAGTTAGGTGTTACACTGAAAACATATCAGATATTGTGTTAACCCAAACAGAAACTGAAATAAGTTTCATGGTGCATTGGAGTTCTATAAAAAGCTACTATATTGGTATCCCAGGTGTATGCTTGTTTCATTTTACAGTTGAAAAACCTGCATGTGCGTAGTGGATCCATGCAGCAGGAAGAGAAGAGGATTGCTTTTTTGCAAAACAGACTTAGAAGCAAGGGCTTCGTTCGGGGGAAGTCGTTGGGTGTGAACGACCCCCTCTCTCCGTATAATATTTTCCTATTTTCGAGAATTCCTGGCGACGCCCATGATACGATAGCAGTGAAGCTATTCCAAGGAGTAGGCCTATAGATAGATACCAATATAAAGACCGTTGGGTTGCACACAATTTCTGGAGAATCCCATAAGTCAGAAGTCTAATATTGAAGTCCGGTACTGCTGTTATAAACAAGTTGTAACTGGTTGCAGGTGGCCCTTCATCATGTTGATTTCTTGCAACCGAGAATAGTTGCAAAAATGCAATATATCATTTTTACCCCTCGGCCAAAATTTGGCCGAAGGGTATTGTCGTCGTCATGTACGTCCGTCCGTCTGTCCGTCACACCTTTCTCGTTACCAAGATATCTTCAGAACGACTTACCCTAGGCACACCAAACTTGCACTGCACATCCATATGCTCATGACCCAGAACCCTATTGAATCTGGACCTGATTGGTTGGAAACTTTGGTGGCCATATTTAATTTATGCGAAATCATTAATCTTGTGTATCTTAGGTACCATTTCTCTGTTCAGTGTGAAACTTGGTATAGATCATCGATGCATCAAGAAACTTCAAAGGAATGACCAAACCAGTTTCCCTGATTCGGTGAAAACCTTGGCGGCCATCTTTAATTTATGCAAAATCTTCAATGATATATATCTCTGATACCATTCAAGTGTTCTATACGAAACTTGGTATACAGCATCGATGTATCAAGAGATCTGCAATGTATAGCCACATCAGTTCCTCTGAGTGGCGGGAAGGATGGGCGACCATCTTTAATTTATGCAAAATCATTAATGATCTCTATCTCTGATACTGATCGAGTGCTCAATGTAAAATTTGGTATATATCATCGAAGCATCAATAGACTTACGATAAATGACAGTTCTGGCGTTTCTGATTAGGCGGAACCTTGGTGGCCATCTTTAATTTATGCAAAATCTTTAATGATGTTTATCTTTGATACCATTTCAGTGTTCTATATGAAACTTGGTATACAGAATCTATGTATCAAGAGACTTGCAATGAATAACCACATCAGTTTCTCTGAGTGGTGGGAAGGATGGGCAGCCATCTTTAATTTATGCGAAATCATTAGGGATCTCTATCTCAGATAATTTTCAAATGTTTTTCGATGTAAAATTTGGTATACATCGTCGATGCATCAACAGACTTATGTAATGAATACCGGTTTCTCTGATTGGACGGAAACGTTTGAGGCCATTTCTAATGGCAAAATTTTTCATAATCTGTATATTTGTTACTTGACTGCTTGGTGTTCCTGAAGTCTTGTTTTAAATTGAATACATTATGAATGGCTGGCGCCCAGAGCCGAGGGGTTTTCAGATGCGCAGCTTCGTATTGAAATATAGGAGGAATCCAAAATGTGGACTAAAAGTTTTTTCTTTCAGATTGCTAATGTTAGCAATTTCTTGACAATTATGAGGGAAATACTAGGTTCATTTTTTATTTACAATTAATGTGAATGTTCTTTTTCTCATATAAACGTATATTTTCTTTGTGGGGATGGTATGTCAGGATTTTTTCTCCAAACCAAAGGTGGCGACTATGTATCTTAATTGCAGACTAAATGAATGCCGTACAATTTCTAGGATAACACTTTCACAGTAAAAATAATTG